>CM059228.1:11497458-11612458 GCA_030347435.1 Clarias fuscus
GATCACCTCGGCCTCAGGAAGATCCTTTCATCCTATCAAGTTGTTTTAAATTCTTTTATTGGTAGTTAAAGCTGGTATGTGATCAAACTTAAAGGGATTTTTTCCCCCTTTTTTTAATTGAGGTGCATATTAGATATGACACTTAGATCTCGGTTGGTATAAATTTTCCTGCTCTACAAGACGGCACATGAAGTTCGTCACCCGTGTACAATGTACTCTACCGCTCAAAAGTTTGGGATCAAGTGTGCATTTTTTTTGTTTGCTACAACGATACCAGGGATTTCAAAATTATGAAGTAACACGCATGGAATTAGATAATTATGTAACAACAACAACAACAATCAGTTGCTATTTTAAGACGCCAAGGCCAGCCTTTCTGGAATAGTTCTTGCACGAACAGTGTTGTCAAGTGAAGACCTTCACAAGAAAGCGAGACCAAAACTAACCTCTGCTCCAGAGGAGAAGTTCATTTAGAGTCACCAGGCATCAGAAATCACAGATTAACACCAAACAGCACCTCAGATTAGAGACGTTATGAAGGATTTACAGATCATAAGTAGCAGATCTCAATATCAAGTTTAAAGGAGATTATTGTATGTAGTGGACAACTTCAGCATTGCTTTACAGTGTATAATGAAATAAAAATCAGGAACGACCACAGAGTTAGAAAGTGATCCCAAACTTTAGAGGCCGATTTCCACAACCCTCGTTTCATGTTAAAATGCATTCCACAGTTCAGCTGAGACTCTTACGAAGCTCCTGCAGACACACTGAGATGAATCAGATTTGCTGTGTATTTTTGTATCCAAATTTTCTTGCACCAGAAAGAAAATGGCGAATTACTTTGAAAGAAACTTAGCTGAATGGGACTGCACGAGCTTCATGTGAGTCTCGGCACATAATGACTGCTGGAGGAATTTGGCTCTGATTACTTACATTGTATTCGCTTTCCGGGCGACAAACATCACGGTCACTGTGCAGAGCAGGAAAGTTTATAACATCCAAGATCTATTGTAATGTACTTAACTGCACCTAAATTTTGGTTTGAGACAGACTTCTCGTTTAAAGTTAGTTCAGTAATTCGATTCGTTCACTATGACATTTTTAGTCTGATGTAGACTCTGAGTTTGCTTCCAACGTTTCATCGCTTTGCCTCCAGTTAACACGAACACATAACCATGATGTAGACTCTAAAAGGTTGTATAAGGTTTCAGACTTTTTCGGCCACCCTGTTTACATGATTTAAACTAGTTAGTTAAACACTGGCTGCATTGTGTTGTTTTTTAATAAATAAAAAATATTCACTATATATATCATTTATATATATATTGCAGTTTTTGTACAAACTTGGCAAATACGTTGCTCCTACCACCCACACAATAAGCCGTGCTGCCTGCTAATGTGTGAATAATTTAGTGAGCACCACCTATAGGATGAAGGAGGAACTGCAACATTTTACCGCCTCAAACGCAAACGTATTTAGATTACAAATATTTTTGTAAAAAAAATAAATATTTTGGAGTCAGCGTGACGATTCATGAATTTCCCCACAAAAGAATCTTGATATATCACTAAACCGATTTTTTCCCCATCTCTAGTAGCTACTTTACTTTTTTTTTTTTTGCTAGAAGAAAGAACGAAACTCTGCTCTCATTCTGTCTCGCACACATTCATGACCCAGCAGATTTATTTACAATCCTTATGTAGCAGCACATCCCCTTTTCTGCACTCTCTCTTTCTCTTTCTCTCTCTATGTCTCTTCATCAGGACATGAAAGTCCACTCCGCGTCCTAAAAATACTCTCTCCCAGGAGGAAGCCAGTCATTTTCAGCCTCCCTCGCAGTGGGTTCAGGAGTGACTGACAGTTTGTGCTCCACGAACGGCTCCTCTCGCCCTGCCGTCCTTCTGCTAATGCCAGGATTTGCCAAAGGTTTACAGAACTATGTTCGGCGTGGGCGCGGGATAAAGGGACGAAGCCGAACTCGACCATCGCCAGAAAGCCAGTCGTTAAATTCCGGTTGATGAAAAAAAGCACGAGTTGGACTCGGGGAAGCACACTGAACCACGCTGTAGAGAGACTCGGAGGGAAGAGTAGTGACACATACTATATTGGACAATTTATTTAATGTAGGATATTTGTATCCTGAAAAGGAGTGTATCGTTCATTGGGCTGTTTGCTGTCATCCTGACCCCTTTTACTCCAACACATTCTGGAGTCCCATATTAGATAAAGTTGGGACGGTGTGTTTAATTAAGAGTAATTAAACATGGAGTTTGTGGAGGTTCTAATCCAGTGGTCCACATCGACACCCAAGAAGGTCGAACAAGTTTAAAAGACAACAGAGATAATATGAAAATACCACTTAAAGGTGCTGTTAATGTGTGTTCTGCGATCCCTTCTAATGACGAGAGCTTTCAGTCCCTTTTACTATTATTATTACTTTTACTAATCTAAAGCACAATGAAGGAGGATGTTTTTACAATGGAAATAATACTTAACCTTGATGTTTAACTTGGAACAAAAATCATCAGTGAACATCTGCACCCTGTACTGCAATCAGAAGTCAAGTGTGTTACTGAATTCCTCAGTCCTGCAAAAGCAGAAACACACCAAATTAGAAAAAAAAAAAAGTTGGGACGGTGCGTTTAATTAAAAGTAATTAAACATGCCATATTTAGCTAGAGAGAACACAGATCTCAGAGCTCCACCAAAACTGTGTGTGTGTGTGTGTGTGTGTGTGTGTGTGTGTGTGTGTGTGTGTGTGTGTGTGTGAATGCTCCTGTTGAAATAATGCTCAGATATAATTAATGCATTTCGTCCTTCCTCAAACCTCCTTGTCTAAATGTGCTGTTTCAACATCTGTGCAAACGAGCTACTGCCGAGCCACGCCCCGTCAGAGAACAACAGTCCACAAGCGTGGTGTCGTCTTTTATGAGGTCACAATAGTGGGGAAAAAATCTTAACTGGCTTTTTTAAACAGGGAAATATTATTATTAGGGCCCAAGCACTATGACATCAGCCCTATGTCGTCATAGTGTGTGAAGGGCCCTCTTGTGTTCCTTAGGATTATTTTATTTATTTATTTATTTTCCCACCCTTTTTCGGGGGTCTTAACATGCTCAAAAACTCATGAAACTTGGCAGACAGATTGGAATCTGCTGCCATCAGGATGCCTGAGGGTCTCGTGGCCCGGGGCCCAAAGGGGCCCCCACACGAGATTTTGCTGCCTACCTCATACACACTTTCACGTAGGCACACGAAACTCGGTAGACATTTAGAGCTCATCGTGCCAAACAACTTTCGCGCTGCATGTCCTGGGCTAAACTCAACAGGAGGACGGTTATTTTGGGTCGTTTGCCCAAACTGACATTAACCTAACCACCACGGCTCCACGCCGTCACCCCGAAAAACAGTGATTTGTAAAATATCCTCGACCTTGAAAACAATACATTAGCACATTATTTGATGTTTGTCCTCTTGGATTTTTATTCTTTTCAAAATAACACATTTAATATTTTTATTCGTGCAACATATTAAAAGAAGAACAAAAAGTTGGGACAGAAATCTCGCCCGTTCTTATTCTTTTTCACAAAGACGTTTTTTTTTCCTGTGTGATTTTGTCCCTTTCCTCCTGCAAACAAGCCTTAAAGTTGTGTTTCAAAATGCTCCACACGTTCCGTCCCGGGGGCACGTCGGCAGCGCAGACAGGCCGGTTCAGCCCGCCACGCCCACTTCCTACGCAGCCATGCCTTGTAATGTGTGCAGAATGTGGTTTTGCATTGTCCTGCTGAAATATGCATGCGCGTCGTTCTTGAAGGCAACATATGTTGCTCCAACATCCCGGTGTACTTTTCATCATTAATGTTGGCATCGCAGAAGTAAGCTAGTTTCTTTTTTTTTTTCTTTTTCAAGGGCGCACTGACACTAAACTATACCATAACACAGCCTGGATTAAGGATTTAACAGACGAACAGTTGCTGTAAGTTTCTTCTTTGGTCCGGTGCACGCGGCACCCAATGCTTAAAAAATAATAAATCAATAAAATAAAACAGACCTGAAATACCGATCTGTCTGACCACAAGACACGTTTTTAAGGAAAGAGAGACCCGGCGCGACGGCATGCTACGGCACGTACTGTAGCACACGGGCCTGTTGCTCCTGTTCCGGATCAAATTAAACTGTTTGCACAACACTGAATCATGCATGGAAAGCATTTCTATACCTCGCACCAGGCTGTTTCACATCAAACGCACTCATTCAGTCTCTGTCGTGTTTGATGAAATGAATGAGCTCCAGTAGAACTGAAGTTGTAGCTTGTTTGTCTGTTCAGTTGGGAAAGCCCTGATTTATTTATTTTTTTTAGCTCCCAGACTGTGACTCATCTTCACATACGAGCACTGAAAAGAAACAAAGCATGTGTCAGTGAGTTTGGTGTTACTGTGTGTGCGTGTGTGCGCGCGTGTGTGTGTATGTGTATATGTGTATGTGTGTATGTGTGTTTCCCCCCGGAGTTGTGCTGTGCTGTAGTTCGTGTAACAGAGGTCAAACTCTCTGCTCCTCTCAGTGCAACACACAGAGCCGAGGTTCCGCGTCTCCGTCGGAGCCGTAATAGCGACAAGGTCCTTCTCTCGTCCCCTCGTCCTCACTTTACCCCTGAAGGCCGTCATGGATTCCACCGGTGCTGGAACACTATCCTCAATGCAACGCCTTCTTTGTGCGACTCCTCAGGGCATCGCTGGCGCCTCAGTCGTCTCATTTCAAGAGAACGCGTTTTTATATTTCAGATACAAGAAACTAGTCTCAGAGCTCTGCTTTACTAGAGCCTTCGAGCTGTCTAGGTAACTCTGCTGTCTGATTACGCTAGGGAAATGGGTGTGCCTTTTTATCTGTAGAGACCCTAATCCAGTGGTTCCAAGGAGTAGCGCGCCACCCAAGAAGGTCATAAAGGTTTAAAAGACGGCAGAGATAATAACATGTAAATACCAATGAAAAGTGCTGAAGTTAGTAAAACTTATTTATTGCTTAAACAATGTATTACTTTCGAAAGTTCAGCACTCCGATTAGTGTACCGATAAAACGAACCAACTAATCTGATTTTCTTAGTTTTCATAGGGATGTACAGTAGCGAATGCCCGAGTAGCTCGATTGTGTTTGAGATTGCAGGAGGCAGATGTATTATACAATCACGGGAGCTTTTAAACCCTTTTAAATCAGAAGCCAGGAATAACAAAAAAATCGAGCACAATGAACGCAACGGCGATGTTTTCGCAATGAAAATAATGAATAATGTGAATGTTTACCTTGGAACAAAAAGCATCAATGGACATCTGCAACCTGTACCGCAATCAAAAATTTGGCAATCATTTCTGGCCTTCATCTGCGTTCGCAAGCCGGAGGAGTGCGTTACTGAATTCCTCAGCCCTTCCTGCAAAAGCAGGAAGCACACGCCCCCCTGTCATGTTTGTTTCTACGAACTCTGTAGGCTTCATATCCGGGACGTCCTGCTCAACTGGAAGACGCTGGTGCACTGGGGATGGGGGAGTTTGTGGCCGCGGATGGCTAATAAATGATGTCCTGAGTGTCTACAGGAATACACAGTGTGTCAGTATGGTCAACACTTCTAATCATAATAATAATAATAATAATAATAATAATAGTGTTATTACACTCAAATCAACCAGAATTAAACCAATAAATCCATATAATTATTAAAATATTACAACCAGTTAAAACCAGTTAGGTCTGGGGTTCCCCTTGTCGCCTCATGGCTGCTTTAGGGTGTGAGGTGGGGCAGGGCTTCGGTGGATCCAGACTTCTTTTTCTGGTGTATTCCATGGGTGATACCAATCAGATTGGGATCTGGAGAGTTTAAATGCGGGTTCAATAGTTTTGGACTCTTCTCTTCCTGAACCCTGAGAACAACAGGCTGTGGTGCACCGGGTGTTCAGGTCGACTTTTTCAGTGAATTGTGCTTCCTGTGGAATCTGATTGTACCGAACCTTCCGGCCGTTGGTCCCCGTAGGCATGTGTGATCCTGGTGGTTACTCAGTTTACTGGTGTATATGTGCTTATCATGTTTGTTCAGTTCACCTGTCATTGATCATAATGTTATTGTGTAAATATTTGTGTCAAAATACGACGACACTGGGCATATTGAGCACATTGTGGATTCCCTTTTGTGCAGAAAAACTGGCATGAGGCATGACTGACTGTGTGGTCATGATTACTTCAACAATGACGTCTAGTTATCTGATGGTTGTGAATTTGAACCCATTTGAGAGAGACCCTACAGTAAACCCTCGTTATTATTAATTTTTTTTTATTTTTAATTGTCATTTTAAAGCCATTCTTACTGTAAGAGCACGGTGGAGACATGGTGACACAAAAGGTTTGTCGAGATGGTTTACTCTAGTACGGTGGTGTAGACGCCGTACTGGTGTGTACTCTAGTCTAATAAGAGGCTCTTATCCATTTCTTTCATATGTTTGATTAAATTTGTAACACTCCCTTGTTGTGTTGCCTTCACCGTTTCCTCCCCGTGGCCATTTACCTTCCCATTATTATATCAGTTCAAGTGAAGGTCATTAGGCCTTAGAGCTCGGAGAGTGTGAGTCAGCACTTCAGCCGTTCGAAAGCGGAATTTATCTGAGTAACATGGAGCGATGATGCACTCTCTTTGTCAGATCATTATTTACACCTCGTCTTCTGTCTGTAATACTAGAACACGGCTTTATTCCCTGTCTATTAATACAAAGATCATTTGTATTAAGACTTTAACTGGGAGACAACAACTCACTAACTGAACTAAAAGCGCGACACTAAACGCCGTCATAGCACCATAGACTTTCTGCGTCACAGGTACCGCGTACTAATTTGTTCATTATAGTTGATCGCAAAATATTAATGCCACATCCAGATGTTTGTTAAATACACTGTGGAAAAAAAAAACTCTACATAATCCAGGATCTGATTAAGTTAAAAAGGTCGGCTAGGTTGCGTTTGATGCTCCTACACTTTGTGCAGTAAGTGAGACCACTCTGAAGTAGGTGCTAACACACTGAAGTGATGATGAAGAGGACACTAGGAACCCCTGGGCTGGACACTGTTGGTTCACCCGCTGCCTCTGACAGTAACACGGATCAACCTGTCCACAGACACTCACATGTCACTGCTGAGCTCATTAGCATGTCAAACGTGTGTGTGTGTGTGTGTGTGTGTGTTTGTGTGTGTGTGTGTGTGTGTCAGTGTGTGCGCGTGTGCACGTGTTCCAGCACATCAAGGGTGCCACTCATGTTATTTCTATTACTTGGTCCTCTCTCTGTTCTGGTTTGTTGTTTTTATTTTCTGTACTGACTGCATGTTAAAACTAGACACGTTTTTTTTATTATTATTGTTTTGTTTTTTTATACAGGTCATAGGTAACACTAATAAACTATGAATGTTTCATTTAAATTACCACTAAACCCCAGACGGCAATACTTTCTCGATCCTGAGCCAGCGATAATCTTCATGCAAGTGTTTAATTACTTCTGATAATGTAATAATAAAAACATGAATTATTATCATTTAATTATTTTCACAAGTATCTTATAGCACAGTATAGTAAGGATTGATTTTTTTTTTTTCCGCAAATCCCAGCTGGGGTCAGAGCTCAGGGTCAGCCAGGGTAGGGTTAAGGGTCTTGCTCCAGGGCTCAACAGTGGCCCAGCTTGGCAGTACCCCTGATCGACTGATCAGTAACCCGTTAATCCACAGCCTTAACCGAGTGAGCCATAGAAAGATTTCATGCAGGAACTGTGAACTGATGATACAGAACTATTTAGAGATGCCGGGGTTGGGGGACGGACACCATCAAGTGGTACATGCTACAGTGGCAGGGCCAGATTTTTTTTATGGTGGCATTTATGGGCGGGGCACATAAGAGTGGTGACCATGACCCTAATTTGTTGTGACGGGCCTGATTGTTTGCCTGTTTTTGGTCATGATCTGATTGTGTACCATGACTTTTCTCAGCAGGGTATGATTGCTGACAGTGGCGTTTTTGGACCAGCCAAGGACTCACTGATCTGTGGAAGGTCCACATGATGATGATGATGATTCAGTATGAGCTCAGCATGGAATGAGCGTTTAAAAAAAAATGTTTTAAATCTCACAATGTGTCTCATTTGGAAGTTATTATTAGTGTAATTAACGAGAGGGAGCCCTTCTCTCCTCGTTTCTGTTTGTCTGACTTGTTTTCACACTTCACTTCCTCTGTCTGTTTTCACCCCGGAACCTGTCAAGTCACTGACATCCTCCTTATTTCGTCTCTCGTGACGGTGTCACGACCGCCATCATCTCAACATAGTGTTTGAGTTCGTGCTAGGAAGGCGTAGTAGATTCTTAGGTACGGGGAAATGTCGATTTTAAACGTTTGCTGTCTATAGTCATGTGACCTCCTAGTCATCTTAATGTTCGATGTGTTTAACAGCAAAGCTTGCTATTAACCTGGATGCTGTTATGCTGTTAGCCGTGAAGTCAGGGCTGAGACATCGATGCTCACGTGTCCTGTCATGTGTCTCTGTCAGCTTTGTTCATCGGCATCTTGATGTTTATGAAAGTTGCCTACTGACACCGATTATTATTATTATTTTATTCTTGACCTCTGTGTGTTTGATTCACGCGGGTAGTTTTTTTTTTTAACATTTGGGACACTTTAGCAGTGTAGAGGGAAATGGAGGTAATGTCGTCTCATTTAAATTTACGACGAGTCCTGGGTCAAATTTCCCATGGCCCTGTGAGACATTTCGGTTCACCGCTCCCTCATTTCCACACTGAACATGATCTCCACACTGAACTGCCACGAGCGTCAGAAATACGGCAGAGTTATTATGAAGGAAACGGTACAATAAGTGACTCGAGACAGCCTGATCTTCAGTACAGATTTAATAGATTAAAATGCCATTATTGAATTTCGATGCCATGATCATTTTGCATAAAAAAAAAATGATTGTTTAAATCTATGTAGGTTGCCAGTTGTATCATGAATCAGCTTCAGGAGTCAAGCTTCAGAATTCAGGATTGAGTTTTAGCCGAATGATTCAGAGTTACTGTATATTCAGGATTTATTTAGAGTTCAGTATCTGAATTTGGTTTCAGTGTCGTTACTCAGGATATACAGTAGTTTAGCAACAGAATTCACCTCTAGGATTCACCATCAGAAATCAGCTTAAGTGTCAGGCTTCAGTTTCAGGATTCAGGACTTAGTTATGAGGTTCAGGATTCGACATCATCATCAATATTCAGATTTAGCTTTACTTTCAGGATTCAACTTCCGCCTACTGGATAAAACCTGAGGATTCAGCTTCAGTATGATCTGGATTTTGTATTCAACTTCAGCATTCAGGATTTGGTTTTATTGTCAGGATTTAACTTATTAATTTCAATCACCTCCAGTTTTTCTTTTTTTTTTTTTTTTTGAAGTCCACGTGTGCTGAATGTCAGGATTATAGCAGATGACTAATTGCTCCATCTCAAGCCACAGTGCTTTAGACAAACACGTACTGCCCATTGTTGCCTTGTCCTTAATCTACCTTGATCTTAAAACAGTGAGGGTGGGACATCGCTCTGACACACAGCTGCACCAGGTGACATTATGGCAGACCTCCATCTGCTCTGTGTGTGTTTGGAGCATTCGAGGCGGCTCCGAATGTCACCATGTGTACGCTGTAGATAATCTCTTCCTGTCTGAACCCTAGTAACGGCGACACTGGATGGGATTGTTGGAGATCTGCAGGAGAGGAAGAGGATGTTTTGGAGAATGGGAGTTTGTAACAAAGGGAGTGGGATAAGATTCTTTGCTGGTCAGCTTTTGGACAGTCAGTTGTTTATCATGGCTCAGGCTGAATTACTAAGAATAACAAGTTCCTCAATGTTGATTAAATTACCATATACTTTTCCAGAATAATATCCCAATATGTATGATGGGGACATCGCTTCATGCGCTTCCATTAATCCCCCCCAAGCACCCGTCATTCTGGAATAGCTGACGATCTGTACTCAGTAGATCACATGACCTTTTTTCAATCTTTATGCTCTCCAGGAAACTGAAACCCCTTTTCTGATTAGTTTTCCTCACATAGTGTGCGTATGGAAATTAAACATAGTTACTGCATTTTCACTTTGTGTTTAACTGATCTCTGATCATTCTGATGTTGTCCTTCTTCCACAAAGGTGACGGTTCAGCACTATCCTTCCAGGTTCAATCATTTCAATTCTCCTTAGTTCTTTTCTTTGTTTTAAAGAATTAAACATTAATTTGACCCTTCTGAAATGGCAAGGCCTTTCTTTAGTCACTCAGTTTAGTAATTAAATAACTGTTTTATCACTTCTGTATTGTTTTTTTTTTTTGGTGTGTTTTTTGTTGTTGTTGTTGTTCCCCCTTCCTGGTCCTTATCTAGCAACACTGATAGGACAAAGAAGACCCATAACTGCCTTAACAGACCCACTCCAACGCCAATAGAGAAATAGATAAAGATGTTGTTCAGTGGTAAAGTACCGTTCACGGCCTGATCTCGTTCCAGACCATTGAATGCTGTTAAGGTGGTGAGGTTGAGTTTTGTACCTTGAGGTGATTTATGAGTAATCTTCCTGTTCCTCTTTAGTTCTATTACACTCTATCTGAAAATGTGTAAATGAGGTGATGGAAGGGAGATGAAGCCACATTTGCACCCTTCAGTTTCATTTTGGATCACATCAGAGGTTCTGTCGCGTGTTGTTTTTGTGCATTAAGGTCGTCAGCTGACTTTATTTTATTGCCACATAACGTTGCTGTGTATAGACCTGAACAACTAAAGCAACCTCGATCCACTGCTTTTAGACGCGTGTACAGCCGGGCACTGTGCATGTAGGGTAAATCTGGACTTATCAGACCGTATGACCTTTTTCATTGCTCTGTTGCACACTGAAACCTTTCTTCTGATTAGCTTTCCTGTGAAACGGTTGTCTAATGGCCACACAGATGTTCAGTCCCAATCCTCTGATGTCTTGTCCCATTGTGCTCATGCGGATGCTTTTCTTTTACCGTTTGTTTTTTTTTAGTGTTGAATTTCAGTTTGCTCTTCTTTATTCTACTGTGTCTAGAATTCTGTGCAAAGTCTTATTGTGCGATTGTATTTAGGCATCAGACTTGTTCGAATAGATTAGTTTGAAGTTGAAGTTGCATGTCCTCTAAGCCCTGATAATAAAGCGTATAAGCTCTTGTGTCATATCTAATTCTTACACACATTTCACTTATTTAGCAATTTTTTCCACCTTTATTCGCACCTTGATGTGTGTATCGGTGTATAAAAGTGAGGTTTGCTAAACAACAGAAAACACACACTGTGACACTTTAAGCTCCCTACAGTAGATAAAGTTAGCGTGGGAATTAAACAGCTTTGCTGTGAGGAAGTGAGTTAATTGTGCTATATTTAATTAACAGTCTCCTGCCTCATTCTGCCTTAATTAAACCTCGTTGTTTAGCTCCCAAGCAACATCTGGAGTGTTTCGCCTAGATTATTGCCTGGCTCCGTCACTGAAAAGGAGATTGATGGTGGTTTAACACACCTTCTGCTTGTGAGCAAAGGAACGTTTTGGAAGCTCCACACAGCAGTCAGATGCAAATCGTGGTTTATTTCGGTGTCTTCACGCCACCCAAAACCGTACGTTTCACGCCACCGCGTTTCACGACGAGTCCGTCGGAGCATCAGTCGACACTCTTTAATCTGAAGCGAGTTATATATAAGAGGGTGCTGTTAAAAGAGCTGATATTATGCTAGAATTGCTGCAAGATTCTCACAGCAATGCGAGAAAGAAGTGCAAGACGTTTGCAGGAAGAACAGAGCTGAGACTGAAGACGCGAGTGCTAGGACGTGTTTCACGCTTCGAGGTCGAATTCCATCTAGAAACTAATTTCTGTTTTGTTTTCATCAAAACCCGATCTCTCGTTGTCAATGTCCGATAGGGTCCCATCAACAAGAACAACATACTTGATATGCTTTCTCACCTACTGTAGCCAGCACCAGTGTAAAGATATATTTGATGATGGAAACTTCAAAGTATTTATTGTATGTAAGTCACCCTGGATAAGAGTGTCTGCCGAATGCCTAAATGTAAATGTGTATAATGTTTCATCTAGATACTTATTGTGTACGAAGCTGCTGTCGTTCCTCCTCTTGCCGGGCACAGGATAAGCCTAAAACTGTCATATTATAAAAGTTGCATACATGTGTCTGTACATTGAAGATATGTGCGAAAATAATAATTTGGGAGGACGCAAGATGCGTAATAGAAGACATAAACAAGGTTGTTGGATTTTCTGTCTGTGTATCTGTCTGTTTGTGCAGGCATCATGTAAAAACTACTCAACAAATTTTAATGAGGTTTTCACAAGTGTATTTGGTCGAGCTTGAGGTAAAATATATGCTTTGTTTCATCGCAGTCGTCCCACAGGGAGAGAAGATATGCTTACTTTGGAATTTAATCGGAAAACGCCCTTATATCATAAAAAAAGACCTTGGAAAAAAATCATCAAAATTCAACAGATGGCGGTGTACATTTTTAATTCGCGTTTATGTGTGTGCAATTGAAATCCACTTAATAAACGCAATCTCACTTCACGGTAACACACAAAAATTTGGTTGATTCCAAAATTCAACAGATTTTAAATACAGGGACTGTAGATTTTTTATACACGTGATGCGCGGTTATGAGTGTGCAATTAAATTTCACGCTAACGAAGTTGCAGACACTCTAGTCATGAAATAAGTCTCGATTGGTGATGTTTTGCGTCCTTTGTGCATAATACAAAATATTTTCAACAATCTAATCTAATAGATATTGCTATGATGAACACAAGTCAGGCTAAAAACAGTTCAAGTATTTCAACTACGTTCACATTACAAGCCGCGTTGTTCAATTAGGTTTTTTTTTTTTTTTGGTCAGATCAGATTTGCACATGATCACATTAATAATTACGAGTGACTTTTATCCGACTCCACTGAGGGGGACGCGCCTGCATGTGCACATCGATACTTTAGCAAGAACATGAACAACAACTTGGGATGTTGCTCCGGACGACAGCAAGGAGTTCATCAGCTGTATTTGTTGAAGTTCGGAAGAAGGAAGAAAACCAGACGCTTTAGTACAAAATGTGTTATATACAGTACATCATTATCACGCCTGCAGTATTATGTCCAAAACCGTTAACTACTGTATTTCCAAGCCTAAGTTCAAAATGATTAACATTACAGAGAATATAAAAAGTAAAGGAGGCAACTTACAGTATTACAGTACAGTACATGACCAGTAATAAATGTAACAACACCATGTACGCTTGTGGGTTTGCATGAAAATAGAAAGGAGGAAGTGTAACTAGTCGAACTGCACACACCTGTATCAAACACTGATCATTTTAAAGCTAAGACTTTTTCACACCAGATATTAACTGTGTTTATTTTATTACTCTTCAGTGCTCTTTATAGAAGGTGTAGAAATGTCTTCAAAAGTATTTTTTCTTAGGGCTTTTTTTCCCGCGTATGTTCACATTTTTGTTTCGAAGTTCTGTAAGTAAAACAGCTGGGAGGTTTTCCTGAGCGTGCTGGAGAATTTCATGCAAAACCTAAAATTAGTTTCTTGCACAGTACTGTATGTCCAATCTATGGAAATAAATATACGAAAGTGAAGTGTTTGTGTGTTCAGACAGCCATAAAAAAAACAAAACAAAAAAAACATCAGACGTGTGTCACATTGGGGTAAATAAAATAAAAAATGCATGTTGTACTACATTTTTTCCTTACTGTATTTTCAGTGGATTAAAAGAGCAGGCATGGTATTACTGTATGCAGCACACACACACACACACACACACACAAATGCACACCTCGCCTCTTTAGGCCGTGTGCTTCCTCTGCTGTCTACAGTGCAGTGTTCTCTTCAAAGGAAGCTCTTGTTAAAAAAAAAACTTTTGTTGTATTTCTCGTTTTACTCGCGCGTTAAAATAGAAGAAAGAGTCGCTGCGTGTGAGCTTGTGTATCGCACAAAATGTCAGGTACAGTACTTTCATGTGAGCCCGCCTTATGTTCTTTTAAGTCCGCTACCTTTATCAGATCAGCAGGGACAGCAGGCGTGGCTTACGGAGATTTCTCGTGTAAATATCGCCGGGTGGGAAAAACTTTTCAGCTAAGTACTAAAAGAAAATTATCAGAGGATGGAAACAGAGCAAAGAGAAGAGACGTTCTGCGCTATGATCAGTGACTTACATGCTAACGTTGGGAATAATAGTGATTAGTGTGTGTGTGTGTGTAAAGATTCATGTACAAACAAAAATTAAACAAACAAGCTGTGTTGTGGAAAAAGAAATAAATACGGAGTGACATTTCATGCAAAATGATTATTAAAATATTTGAAGGTATTATTTCAATAATATTCAGACTTCTCTTAAATTAATTTTATGACCGTGCAAAGTTACAACTTTTTCACGGTCAGCTGTCAAGATACAGTAGAGATAAACATCACATCGGCTAAGCAGCAGCTAAACCACGTGTGTCTCTTGTACAAAAAGCAAACTGTCCCACATGGGAGCTGAAGAAACGACCGGTTTTCTTAAACTCATCAAACTGGTTTGCAACTTCATCTGTAGAGTTATTGTGACGCCAGTGTTTGTAGATACACCAAAGGAGGCCTTTTACCTTTTTTTGATTTACAGTTTTGTAACTGTGCCTGCTCTAAAAAAAAAAAAAAAAAGAAGAAGAAGAAGAAAAAAAAGTCTGCTAATTAGCGTTCAGACTTGCTGCTAATTCACAGTGTGTTCATATGAAGCGTTGGTTCAATTGTTTTAGGATTGTTTTTTTCCCCGGATGACGCTCTAGTCCTCCCGCTGCGAGAGGTTACAGCATCACCCAGGAATTGAACTCGAGATCTCCGGATGATAGGATGAGCACTTTACCACTGCGCCACTCGGAGGCCTTGTTTTAGGGTTGTTGAATGCTAAGCATAAACACGCTAATGTTCAGCCCAAATGTTATGATGTACAACAGATGCACCTGTAACCTGGTGGCATAGGCTTGGACTCTGCTTAACCAGTATTTTGCTTTTGAGACAGCACTTTGGCATTTCTGTCAACTGTTTAAACTTGTGATGATTTCAGATCTTTTAGAACTTTGCAAACAGTGTCTCCTGGTCACGGCCGTCTTCAGGTCGTTCCACAGTTTTTCCGTAGGATTTTGATCCTGGTTCAAAAGAAAAAAAACAATTGATTATTGTACTCTGGAACCATTATTGTTTTCTTGTGTGTATAATCCTTGCTGTGCTTGAAGGTAAACATGTGAAGGTTTTTGCCAGCTGTCTGACAGAGGCCTGCAGGTTTTGTGACGTCATAAACCCCTCTCACACAGAATATTGCCGGGAATATTGCAGCAGCATCATTGCAGAACAAACGCAACAGAAGCGGGGGTCGTTGTCATGGCAACACTAAGCCAAAAGTGGCGGAAGTGACAGGGATGACATAAGAAGTGGAACTGGGGTCTGATTTTTTAAAATATTGCCGGGAATATTGCAGCAGCATCATTAAAGGAGTTCCTGGGAGGCCAGCGTTTCAGACAAGAACCAGGTAGTCCAATCATGGAAAACCTTCTCCCTTGAGGGTATCTGAGCACAAGTGAAATGCTGGGATACGTGCATTAGTGTTGTTGGAAATTATAGATAGATTTTACTCTGTTCTTTTATTCTGTACAATCAAAAGTCCCAGTTTGACTTGAACGCTCCTCGTACAGTCGACAGCCCTGAGCTCAGTCTAGCCTGAATAAATAAATATAGAGAAGCTTTTTCTGACAAATCCCGCTTCTGTTGTGTTAAACGCCTTTCCTCTTAGTTAAAGAGAAGTTGCTTCATGTCATGATGCTGCCACCACCATGCTTCACTGTGGGTGTGGTGTTCTTTTGGGTGATAAACGCTTCTGTTTTTTGTCGTAGACGGTTCAGCATGAGTAAGCCATCCTGTTAAATATATTAGCGTCTACAGTATATTGGTAAAGATTTGAAATGTACTCAAATTTAAGAAGAGCGCTAAAGTGTTAAAGCTTGCGCAGCGCGGTATCTGTGGTGTTCTTGTCAGATTTTCCGATCCAAAGCACTCCGAAGCGCTCTAAGGTGGTCCGGAAGTCACTAAAAGCGACGGCTCATTATCTTGTCGACCTTCCGGACTTGATAAAAAGAGAAAGTCCTGGGACATCGACTTTCTGCGAACCGACCTTAGCATTCTGATGAGGCTCCCGCGGCTCTCTCTGCCCAACTCATCCCAGCTGCTTAGCATTCTTATCTCAGGTGGAGCGCGTTCTCTTCCAGTATCGATCGCCACCGTAACCCAGCTGCGTCCAGAAGACCTTCTCACCCTGATGAAAGGAAGGTTAGATATCGATCTGCATGCCGGAGAGTGGACTTCAGCCCTCAGAAGCTGGAGAGCTGGAGAACTGTGACTCAAGTGTGTGCAGTGTGGATAAAGAATGAAAGTGAGCCAAAGATGGGTTGAAATGTTCATTTGTGACGTGGTCTGGGAAACCCTCTGGAAGTCGGCTTGGCTACATATGAAAATACGAGCTGTCACAGGAATGTTCCTGCACCGCCATATCGTTATCAAAACATGACCATGATCCAATAAAAAGAAATACATGAGTCATTCGTGATCATAACTGGAAAACGATTATTCAGCGATTATTTCCCTGAAGTGATGAAGAGACAATGATGATGATGATGCTCATGATGATGCTTCTGAGGTGCAACTTGGAGTTCTGATGATATCACGGTCATCTTAAGTGGAGCCTTGCAGGAGTGAAGGGCATATACTCTCATGTGGTCGGCCGGCTTACGTACTCGGAGTAAGCATGTGATGGCCTTCACGCTCTGTGGAAGTAAGTTGTCACGTGATGGGGAGAGACGCGTGATTGGGGAATGGGTGGGAAGAGAAAATGGGGCAACAATATATGTATGTATTTTTAAAGTAATAGGGATGAGATGCAGCTAGATTTTCTGTGGCAGTTCATGTATCATGAACATGTAATGGTTATTAGTGAAGACGTAGCCTTCGGCGGAATGAAATAAAAACTTTCTTGTTCCAAAAACAGTAAATACCGTGTTATTAAACACTAAGGATTGGCCACTTGATTCAGTATTATTGCGATACCTCAGTGCCGATCTGCTTTATATTGCTATTTTTGAGGTATCGCGATTTTTGAAGTATCACAACTCCGAAAAATGTTTTTTTCAGATTTTCTTATAGTTCTGAACAAACAACAAATAATTTTCTTCTATTGCACAGAATGCTGTGCTGTGTTAAATAGTACAGAGTGTTGCCACCTGCAGGATTATAGAGGAACAGCAACATTTAACCACCTCTAATGCAAACATTTTAAATAAAAAAAAAATAATAATAATAATTGGATTTTGGAATGGCGATACATGAATTCCCACACAAAAGAATCACGATGCATCTCCGAATCGATTCCCTCAATCCCCATTAAAACATTATCTGCTCTCAGGATCTTAAACTTTTTTTTTTTCACCTCTCATGCCTTTCCTTATCCCCAGAGGAAAGCAAGCCGGTCCGCTCCCTCTCCTCGCAGCATGTGCAAAATCAGCGTGCTGTTCGAGCCTCAGCATGCGCGCTTTCATGCAGAGAAACGGGGCCAGCGCGTTGTATTCCCTGTTCTCGTTCAGCGCGCGCCGCGATTTCTGATCATGAAACTTTAACCAGCTCGGGCTCTCTCCCTCTCTCTCTCCCCGTCGACCTCGGCATCCAGATTCCTCTTGTTTGCGCTCGGTTTTATGCAAAAAGATCTGAATAATGCAGCACGCAGGAACTTCTTTCAGGGGTTCGAGAAGGAAATAAAGCTGTTTGTGCGTGAGAGAGAGGGGTCACACTGTCTCTGCGGAATGAGAGTAACTTAGTAGAGACGTGTCTCTCTGTTCTGAGTGAGATATGAGTGTGTGTCTTGAAATGATCTGTGATTTGAAGTGTGAAAAAATACAGTACAGTTTAAAATGGGAATTCTAAATCTCACTGTTTTTGCTTCTCTCTCGCTCACTCACATATTCTCCTCCGTCTCTGTCCTTGTCTGTTTCTCTCTCATGTCTCAGTCTTTCTCATTTGTTTAAACGCTCACAGGCGAGGGAGGTCCATAAATGCAGTCAGGCTTATCCAGTGTCTTGATTTGCATACAGAGCCTAACACACACACAAACAGACACACACACACACACACACACCGGGACAGGATTGCCTGTATAAGTGTTTCATTTTAAATTGAGATTCATTATGTATTATGTATATATTTATTCTATATGCATTCAGGTTGTGATGTCAATAAAGAATCAGGTCTTCACTCCAATCATGTCTGACTTGCGAGCACCGATTCAGCTCGTGATGACGCTCCTGCGCTAACGACGATTCCAACCCATCCGGCTCGTTTCCACATCGCAGAATCGATTAAACCCATTGGTCTAGAGTGAGCACTTCATCCTGTCAGGGCGAGCGTTCGATCTCAGGGGTTCACTGATCCTGTTCTAGCCTCGAATTATAGATTGTGACATCCGGTTGACGCCGGAACGACCAATCACAGGCTGCTATTTTTATTTTTACTTGTATTTTTTCCCGTGACACGTGCGTGATCCTCCTCCTCCTCCTCCTATAATCACTGTTCTTCCAGTCTCAGCTCGGCCCTGCTAATAACAGCCCGCGCTGCTCTCCGTTCATGCTAATAGCAGCCTCGCTCCGTGCCCAGGCACTCGTCTCTTCCGTGCGTACGCCTCAGTGTGCACACCTGCGTATGTATGAGCCTCATAAACCGCCTACACACACATCTGTATCAAGTCAGAGTATCTGCAGGACATCATTTTATGTACGTACTGTAGCTCACACTTTATTACTCACTCAGTGGGTCAAAACTCAGATCTGTGCTCAGATACATACACATACACACACACACACACACACACACACACACAGTAAAATCCCTACGTCTCACCACAAATCATCCAGATATCCTTAATTGTCCTACATTTTTAAAAAATCTGTCAATATCATAGTTGGCGCAGGACGCATAGTGAACGAGCAATTTAGCGTCATTTGTTCACCCACGGTGTATTTTGGTGGGCTAAGAGGAAACCAAACCCTCCTTATGAAACCCACGTAGGGTGAGAGTGAGGTCACACAGCACACACCTGGTTCAAGCAGATCTCCTGCTACAACCCATGTGTCGATTATTTTACACTAAGTGCTGCAGGTCCTAATGGGTTTAATCTTCCTCAGCAGTTAAACTATTATTCATTATCATAGTCGTTAGCATCGCAGCCTCGCACCTCCAGAGTCCGGGTTCGATTCCCGCCTTGGGTCTGTGTGCATGGAGTTTACATGTTCTCTCCATGCTTGGTGTTTCCTCCAAGTACTCCGGTTTATGTACTAGAAAACTATTCCATGCACTAAAATTAATGAATAAATAACATTACAGAAGAATATTCGCATGCCTGTAAAGAGAGCAACATATTACATGACAGACCAGTTTTCAGATGGGGGGAAAAAAAAAAATCAATAATGTAGACTCCTGGGTTTTGCATGAAAATAGAAAGGAGCGAGTGTGACAAAGTTACCAAAAGAACTCATATTCTCCAGCATTCTCAGTAAAACCTAACAGCTGTTTCCGTCACAGTACGCAAAAGTCTTGGGATCATCCAAACAAAAGCCAGATGCAATGATGCTTTGAAAACATTTCTACATTAAAATAAACATCTATAAAAAGCACTAAGTAATAACATAAACAAATAAACGGTCAATATTTGGTGTGGAAACTGCTTGAACATAAGGCGGTAGTGATCAAATCTTCCCATAAGATAAAATTAAAACTCAAATAATTCGTTCCACAGCCCAAAAAAATAAATACAGAAAAATAATTAATACAATATATAAAGTAAAAATAAAACAAATTAACCTGCACTTTACCTTTAAAAAAAGTTTAAATAAATCCCAACAGATAAGTGTTTCCGTGTATTTGTGTGTGTTTGTATGTGTATGTTTGTGTGTGTGTGTGTGTGTGTGTGTGTGTGTGTGTGTGTGTGTGTGTGTGTGTGTGTGTGTGTGTGGAATTAGCCCCTTCCCTCGCCTCGTCTTACACGATAAAACTCCTCCTCCCTACCCCCACCTTGCTGTTTAAGTTTCACAACAAACACACACACACAACGGAAACGGGGGAAAAAAGAAATCTCTCTAATGACACTGGCGTGAGCGCAGACTCATGGAATCACTGCTGTAAAGTAATATGTGTAAAGTAATAATGAACCAGCACCTTACCTTTGAAAAGAATCGCGACAGAGCAGAGTTTCTGTGTAGAGCAGAGTGTGTGTGTGTGTCTGTGTGAAGCTGGGGAGGGGGGGGGGGGGGTGTAAAGGCGAGAGAGCGTGTGTGTGTGTGTGTGTGTGTGTGTGTGTGTGTGTGTGTGTCGGTGTCACAAAACTCGGCACTCGTAAGACCAAGACATGCTTGTTTTTTAAGTCAAGATTTATTTAAAATCTTTGCTCGTCTTGCGGAACACTCATAAACCGAGTTACTCGCAATCCGAGTTTCCACTGTATCTTTGTAGGGAATGGTCTTGTACATAATCATGCAGCCATAATAAACTTGTATAACCAAATCTGTACTACAGATAATGTGGCGCCTAAGACTTTTGCACAGTACTGTATATACACACAAATTAATTAAATATTAATATGTATTCTCAGATCTCCTGCTATAGAAACTTATTCAATACACCAGAATCAGAAATCTGTTTAGTTTTTTTTTTATTATGTCTTGAGTTAAACCATGTGTCATTAATGACAAGTTCAAAGGCTTCAAGTCGTCAGTTTCCGAAAATGCGATTTCGCAATAAATTGTTAGGCGGTCACGGCCTGAAAATATAATTATCCTGTGATTATCATCGTCATGAAATTACACGTGCCTAAAAGCTTCCGAGCGCCGAACACGGTGAGACTCGTGTGTCTGTGATCACACTGGACTTACACTCCTCGTAGTGGACGCGCCGAGGAGGACATTAATTCTTGTGTGTTGTTGCGAGGGAGGTTGCCGGTGCTGAGTGCTGTGTAATTGGATTGGCAGTGTCGGTGGCTGTAAATGGAGGCTCAGAGTCGCTGCTGAAAACCGAGCCACTCACACACACACACACACACACACACACACACACACACACACACACACACACACACACACAATGGAGAACTCTGGGAACGAGGGCGGCCTTGTTGGCTTTTAGAACTCCCTGGGTAATTGATTGTTCTGGGAACTCCCTGCCTGTAGCACACACACATACACACACACATGCTATCTTCATTCCTGATTGATGCGTCTGGTGAACAGGCGTTGAGTGGGAGTGTGACTGTAATCCAACCTTGTTTATTGCCGTTTCTTCTGGTGTTTCTTCAGTCTCTACTGATGGTCCACTGAACAGACACGAGCCTCACACTTTATCTGTCACGTTTTTACACTTCATTCGCTTTCCAAATGGCATCGCAGTCCACCTGAGAGACCTGATGCACTTTTATAGACAAAGTCGTGTCATATACTGGCATTGATTTAGTTTATTACTGTGCGCTGTTCATCATAATCAGTATCCTGTTTGTACAATCCGTTAATTTGATTATTTCTATAGACAGAATTCAACTAATGTGTCTAAGCACTAAATATGTTCACACTGAAATAAATACTCCACCGTGCTCATCTGGCTTTGATTTGTTTGCATAAGCAGTGGTGCCGGTTCGACTTCATCGCGAGGTTAAAAGCGATTGTTGCTTCGAAAAAGCTTTTATTATGTTTTACATTGTGTGATATAATGAACCGTGCAATTTAATCGCGCTTTTGTTGTTTCAGTTAATTAAATTGATGACTCGTTTTTTGATTCACAATCGATTTATACTTTTTAAAGTATTTCAGTAACCTTACAAAAAAAAAAAATCTAATCTAATTCCTTAAAAATATACCACAGCTTTTGCCGAAAAATACAAATCACTTGCATCTTGCGAGAGTATCGCTTCTGCTTCTTCTTTCTTTTTCAGTCCTTTTTTTTTTTTTAAATCACCAATAATTTTTGAACAGGCGTATGGAAGCAAATTAGCATCATCATTATTTTAATTATATCAGCCTTTGAAAAATACATTTTGAAATTTAATCACTGTTGAATTGTTAATTTTGAAATTTAAATACTACTGAATTTATTAAACTGAAATATTTGACTTTAAAAATCAACATCTTTGAATTTAAGTGCTCTGAATGTCACACGAAATTTTCAAAAATCCATTTCAACTGTGAAATTCAGACAGAAAATTCAAGCTGTAAAATTCAGATAGAAAATTCAAGCTTGCAAATTCAAGTACAAATTCAATACAAAATTCAAGCACAAATTCAATACAGGAAAAGCAATCGAGCCAGAACGGAATCTGTTCATCAGTCACGTGACCCAGGGAAGCGGCCGTCTTCGATACTGGCTCCCAGTGAGTCTCGCTACATGGTGGAGGGCAGCGGCTCGGTAAGTGCACCTGCGGGGTGTTACACTCATTATATATGATCAGATATTTTAGTCATTTTACTGTGATAAAGGAATTTAGTCAAAGTTTAGTTAAAGTGGGGCTAGTGAGCACGAGACACAGACTGATGTTTGTTACACACACACACACACACACACGAGAGAGAGAGAGATACACAGTGGTGGCCAATAGTATTAAGACAGCACGTGCCATGTTTTAGTTCTCTCTGTGCACAGAACAGGTGACGTCACCAGTTAGTTCAGGTCACACACAGACACACACAGACACACACACACAGACACACACACACAGACACACACACACAGACACACACACACACACACAGACACACACACACAGACACACACACACACACAGACACACACACACACACAGACGCATGATGTGTCTGAGGATCTCACTTTATTATCAGCAACGAGAGCGATTTTAATCATTTAGTGTCTCAACGTACATGATCTGCATCAAAAGAACAAAAGACACTAACATGTAAGTCAGAGCGAGACCCAGAGACAGACGATAGGAAACATTTGCATTTTCCGGTTTAACAAAAGACGCGAGTGTTTATGTATATTCGTCTGACCACGAGCTACAGGAAGTATTACCATATAAGGAATCAGAACGGGCTTGTTTTTTATGGGCATAGAGACAGGCCAAAGTTCACATCATACAGTATAACAGAAAGATATGCATTGAAATACAGTCACAGTTCCCGCTACAGGGACGAGGAGACAAACCGCGCTATATATTTATCTATATATAAACTTTTGAAAGGAAGCCGCAGAGGCCGTCACTCGACACAATTTATCTATGAAGGACTTTTGCTCAGCACTTTATTCATGCCTGTAAGGCATTCCTCAAGAGTTCTCACTCTGGACACATTTGAAGTCGCTCAGCATGTGTCCTCCATAGAAACGTTTTAAACAACACTTTTTTTTCTTTCTTTCTTTTTTAAAGAAATAAATTGTTCCCATCGGTTCATTTCCCATCTTTGTTTGGATTTGTCTCCTGTGTTTGTGACTCTCGGCTTGGGAGCTCCTGAATGTACCTAGCACGTGTGTTCAAATCATAAGTCTTTCACTCCATTGTGCGTTTGACAGAGCAGGAAGTGTGGATGATGCAACAGGGTGTGGCTCAAAGCAGTGCTGAATGGAAACAAGGTTCAGTTTCACTGACGGGTACAAGGATCATTTTTCCTACTGTATAAATCCTAATGTATTTTAACTACATTAGATGGATTTTAAAAACTTTTTCCATTTAAAAGTTTCCTGTTTAACAAGTTATTATAGGTGTCACACACATGGGGCATTGGTGGGCTTCTCACCTGCCATGCAGAAGCCTCAGGTTCAATTCCCAATCGATGCTCAAACCGAGCAACAGACTGCAGTGCCGGTCGAAAGCCTGGATAAAATGTACAATCAATCAAGAAGGGCATCCGGTGTAAAGCCTGTGCCAAGTGTGATCTGATGGTGCGCTGTGGCGACCCCTCGACTGAAAGAACAACCATCAGTCTACTGGAGCTGGTCAAAAGATTATTTTCACTCCTGCTTCAAATACACAAAATCACGGTCTGTAGGAAGGAGGGGTACGGGATTAAAAATTAGAAGGGTCAAAAAAACAAACATTTTAAGCCGAGGTCTGATTTTTATGTTTATGTTATGATTCATATGTGGTCGTTGAAAGTCTATAAAATTATATTTTTTATATTTATTGTCTATTTATTGTTTACTTATTTGCAGTTTTCAGTAACATTAAACATGTGGACAGTTTAAACTGTGATATTTCCTTGG
This sequence comes from Clarias fuscus, assembly GCA_030347435.1. NCBI lineage: Eukaryota > Metazoa > Chordata > Actinopteri > Siluriformes > Clariidae > Clarias > Clarias fuscus. The sequence goes on from CM059228.1 coordinate 11,521,847, forward strand.
ACTCGGGTTGCTCCGTAACACCGGCCCCCCAGTTCGGGGATTGTCCACGCCCTCACCTCGGACTGCTTATCTCATAGTGGCGCTACACATGAGTACTTTTTATTATTAATATGTTATTAACAAAAAGGTTTTAAACTTCACACAGGAAGAATAAACATACTGTGATCTGTCCATTCATCTTTGAAGATTCGGTTTTCATAGACTACGTTTCTTTTCTCGGAGTAAGTCACGCTCTGACGCACTTTTATTTCTGTTTCTTCTGCGCCCTCGGTGAACGATCGCGTTGATCAAGCTGTGTAGGCACGCCCACCTCGGATATATTAATAATTCTAATTTATTAGAAAAGCATCAGGGTCCGGATAGAATCTTCACTCGGCCATTAAGCATCGTCTGTAGCTGTGAAGCTCAGACAACCCTTTGCTTTGCTCACGTTCATTTTTCTAGTCAGTAAGAAAGCAGGAAATTGGTTTGTATTTCCTTTTCAGTAGCAACAGATCTATTGCATGTGGGTACAAGTGTTAATTCAAAATGACATCCTTAATGTAGTCCTGTTTAGTGATAGAAAAGTTAAACCATGACTGATAGACGTATGAAGCTAAAGTAGGTTAAGTTCATCAGGTTATCAGTTTATTATAATCCTAAACTCTTAAGAATCAAAGTGGCTGGAAGATTCATCAAATTAAGATTTCTCGAGTTAATCAAGTTCAAGTTCCTCCTGGAGAAATGAAACCGAGAGTCTTTGTCGACTTGTCTTATTGTGATTTGTCCAAGTGTTGCGCATACACAATGCTCTCTGTGTAGTCCTGTTCAGCTCGGAAGAAAATGTTTAGGGAGAAGTGGATCCTCTCGACTGAATAACCATCATTCTTTCTTTTGCGGTTGATATGAAATCCTCCGTGTATGAAACAGAGATAAGAGGCGAAGGCTATAAGCGAGCATCAGCTTCACCCAGGCATCATATGGGTGCTAATCTTAAACGCTGCCTATCTATGTGCAGTTACAGGAATATAATATAATATCAAAAACGATTTTTAAAAAAGGGCAAATTGTGCGAGACCCGTTTTCGACTCATAGATCTTCTAACCTCTGATGTTCTAACCTGAAACGCTTGTTATAGCAGCAGGAGAATTGGGTCGCATATAAAGTCTGTCAGAGTCCAGATTTTTACAGGTACGGTCACCACGAGTCCATGTTTAATTCATTCCACTGCTTCGGTCTTATAATTCCCAGAGCGAAAACGCTGCTCTTTGTTCATAAACACTTTTAAAAGTTACCAGGAAGGAACATCAGCAGCAGTGTGTCCTTGAGAATTCCGCCTGTTCGTCTTAAGATCTAGTTTTGCCTTCGGAAATGTGACTGTGCAGAGATTACCTGATGTACAGTACTGTACCAATTAAAGAAATGGGAAGGAATGTTTCACTGTGACAAACTGCAAAGCGATTTAAAGGTACGATTTAAAAATATGTACCAACCTCAGCAGCAGCCTCTTTCCCCCTCTCGTCTATATAACAGTATACTGATCTCAGGCCTGATCGTCTGTCCTTATCTGCACCTACACTATTTGCTCACACACTCGTCCTCTGTTGGTAAATCAGCTTTTTATTTTTTTGGACACAAAAAGACAGTGTAAAGTATTTATGGACAATAATGTTCTGGCTCTGACACAGTAGACGCGTTGTTGTAGAGATGAAGGGACGCCGTCACTGATGAGTCAAAGGCTAATAGCTGTTCCTGGGAACTGTGGACATGAAATGGAAGAAACTCATCACGGGGTAGAAAGAAAGAAAGTGTTTGTATGTTGAAAGAGAGGGAAATGTGTCAATAAAAGGACAAGAGCTAAGTGATCACGTGAACAGTACAATTTGGCGGTAATGCCATTTTGTCTTCAACATGATCCTCCCTCCCTCTCTCTCTCTCTCTCTCTCTCTCTCACACACACACACACTCCCTCTCTGTTGTTCTATTGACTCATATTTAGTGACTTGGACTTAAAGTATAATTTTCTATCATTTACATTTGATTCGACAGAATTCGACAGAACTGAATTGAATTTTTTGCTCGTGAGAGATTTTTTTTGTTCCGATGTGAGCATTCTTCTTTTTTCCTGTGTCAATGAACTATAATTACCTCTATAGTGGAAAAGAAAAAGCGTTATAGTAGCACTTCAGCGATTATCTTCCTCTCCCAGCTCAACAGTCTCACATCCTACCTTCCTCACACCTTTGCACAATTGTGTATTTATGTACAGCGCGTACAGAGTGTGATTCGTGGGATTCGAGCTGGATTAACGCCTCACGGTGTTTCCTTCGTTTCTCTGGTTCTGATCATCGGGTGCTTCATGTTTATAAAGCTTTTAGGATTAATAAAGAAACTGTCATTAAATAATACGTATCAGAGGTGTTGGTTTCTTGTTTTTTCCTTAAACTGTCTGTGCTTTTTTTTTTTTTTTTACTTTCATTTCTTACGTCTTGTGTGTGTGTGTGTGTGTGTGTGTGTGTGTGTGTGTCCTTGATGAGTCAGACAGACACTGATGGACTTATCAGGAGTTTGTGTGAAATGCGTCATTAATGAAAGCCCCTCTGTGTGTGTGTGTGTGTGTGTGTGTGTGTGTGTGTGTGTGTGTGTGTGTGTGTGTGTGTGTGTGTGTGTGTGAGAGAGAGAGAGAGAGAGAGATGGAGACACCTAAGAACCTTTTTTATGTTCCAAACAACAAAACTACCTGAAAGATTATAACGATTATTCCAATTTCTTTTTTATGAAATGAAAATAAAGTTTTAGGAACGTGAAATCATTTCAGTTATGAATTGCGATTCACGTCTCGCCACACTGACTCCAAAATCGATTTATATTAATTATTTTTTGCGTTTATAAAAAGTAGGTAATCATGATGGTCTCGTATCTGAGAAATCAGATTTAAAAGCTACAGCCTCTTTTAGAAAAAAAAAATCTCTTTTGATAAAAGATGATACACTTTATTTATTTAAATTGCACACACTAATTTTATATTTGATCGCCCTTAGCTTTGACTGCATCACATGTTCAGTGTGTCATTGTTTCCCCAACCTCAGGCAACACCACAACGTTTCTTTCCATCCAGATCATTTTAGTCGCAATCCTGTTGCAGTTCTCGTCACATCGTGTGTGTGGAAATGCTCTTGCTTTCACTATTAAACAGAGCGCTGGTTTCAATTGTAGTTGTTTTTTTTGTTTTTTTGTTTTTTTACAATGCAACTTGTCCAAAGGTTTAACTCATCACTGATCATGCTTTTTCTGACCTTATTTCTTTTCCTGTGAAGTTCAGCTCAGCATTATCTCCAGGTTTTTATAACATGTTGAACTTAACCTAGTTCCAGTTATTTCAAATCTCCTTAGATGCAGCTTAATAATTTGACCCTTCTGAAATGGCGATTTATTTATTTATTAATTTTTTTGTTGTTGTTGCCCCAAGCAGTGTATTTATTTATTTATTTATTTTTCTTTGCGTGTAATTAAAGCAAACGATTTTTCTGTATTTCTTCAGCAAACAATTGATCAAGCTGTACATCAGTTAACAATTGCACCCCGGATACAAATGTGTGTTCCAGCCTTGGGGCCTTTTTTTTTTTTTTTTTTTTAAGTTTTTTTTTTAAAAAGCTTCACTGTTAACGAGGAAGTAAATGGGATGAATGATAAATCTGTGTGTGTAGCAGCTCACAAACTGCATTCCTGTGGCTGAGCAAGTGGCTCAGGTTAAATCGATGATCCCGAAACTGTCGTCGTTTCAATCCAAAACTCAACAAAAAAAAACAAAAAACAGAGCAAGCACCGCCGATCTAACTTCAGACTCGCCGTGTGGGACTGCGTAGTGCCGTTCAGCCCACATCCCGAAAAACGCCCTTTCACATAAGAAAACGTGATTGAAATGTACTTTCACTTTAAAGGACAACGGAAAAATGACTGTGGGAGGAATTCCTTCGGGAGCTGTCTCACACACACCTCTTCAATTCATGCCGAGTGAAAGCACGGTGCATTAAAGAGAGAAAATCTGAAAGACTTTTTTTTTTTTTTCCTTCCCCTCATCATAGTCATGAGTGTATTCATGTGCAGTTGAGTAGAATCGCCTTCATATTTAGTCTGGAATATTTATAGCCTGTTATAACAAGGCTTTCTGTACCACAACCCTGACTAGCTGACGTTCTCACAGCAGCGACTAGTCGGTGTGTTCATTAACTAATCCATACAACCGTCATTATTAAATCATAACTGCTTAATGAAGTTATGAAGCAGGCGTGAAACTAGTTGACATTTTGAAGAAAGACCTCAAGCACAGTATAGTGATGAGACGTTTTTTAACAAGGCTGTCGACGGTCCCGGGTAGGTTATTGAAGTGAACATTCAGCAAGTGGACCCTTGCCATTTCCACATGTTTGGGCCATTAAAGGAGTTCCTGGGAGGCTAGGGTTTCAGACCTGAAGCAGGGAGTCTCTGATCACGGCTCCGGCGTACTAAGAAATCTCTCTACCTTGATGCACTAGTGAGACGCTGAGATAAGTGCATTAGTGTTGCAGGGGATCATATTGAGAAATTCGGGCAGGTTTTAGTCTCATTACTGTGTCCTGTCATTCTGTACAAATCAAAAGTCCCAGTTTGACACGAACGCATGCATTTGTGTGTGCATGCGAGTGAGAGAATGTATCAGACATGTGGTTGTTAGCGTTCATGATGTTGCCCTCAGTGTTAAGGATGTGGGAAGGTGTGAGTCAGTTCGAGAGGACACGCTATAAGCCACAGCTTTCATTTGATCATTTCTGGAGAAAAAAATGCCACTTATTGAAAGACAATTAAAAGGCCCCTATGACGTAAATTCATTCATTTTTGAATTTGCCCACTGTTTTCTGATTGGCTGGGAAAATGTCCTTCCACGAAGGGGTGTTGGAGGGCAGTACATCGTGTGCATTTAAAGCTCCAGACCTTAAAAACTCCTTGAAAACTTACGGAGGAGAAATAAAAGAGAAGGAATTTCAGGGATGTCGGCAAGCACGACATCTGGAGCATTAACAGAGACACGTTGGAGACCTTTGAGATGTCTGTTCACTTGTTCAATAGGAGTATCAGTATCAGAAGTACAGTAGGGTACCTTTAATTCCTTCCCGAAAATGTAATCTCAGCTCTACATAACTGCTCCAGTGGGACCATTGTAAGGACTGTAGCCATGACAACCAGCATAAATACCACTGCTTGAAGTTTTAATTTTATTTCATTTTTTTATGTTTTTGGTTAAGAGCACCCACGAGAGCGTCCTGATCTGAGAAATAATGACCTTTAAGGAGGAAATGGCTTTGTGATGTTCCTCACCTCACATTGGGACACTTTGTTTCTTAGAAACAGGGACTTGCTTATTTCTGAACAACACCTTTGCAATCCAATATGTGCTTTTATATACGATGTAGCGCTTTAGTAATGCATTTATGGTGTTATTGATTTATTATGTGTACTGTGTTTGTTAGAAAACATCAGCATACGTTTGCCAATTTTTTTTTTGTTCCTCCATCGCATCAGCTTCAGAAATTAAACATTCACTTGCTGCCTAGTATATCCCACCAAGATGTCGACGGGGTCATGGGAAGCCAAGGCTCATTGATGCACATGGGGACTGACGCCATGCCCTAATATAATGGCTGCTGTAGCTCTAATTATTGAAAAGGTTAATGTTGGTTTCCTTAGCAAGATGTCAGAACACAGAGAGCATTACTGTTTAGGTGGGAGGCTATGGTCATAATGTTTTGTCTGATCGGTATACGTGTGTGTGTGTTTATATATATATGCATACATTCATCCATTTTATGTGCAGTATGTAGGTCTGTGTTTTGCATGTGTGTGTTTGCCTCTTCGAGTGTGCGCATGTGTGTATTTGTTTTGATTAAAGCATAAGGTTCTGCACTTCTGTGAGCAATGGCCTTTTAATTAAGTCACACCTCTCAGATGCTCCTGTGGTTTATAATGAGCAGACTCCGAAATTATTTCACTGTTCACAGACTTCACATTTCTCCCCCGCACAAAGACCAAAGACAGTCTAAGTCTAAGTGTGTGTTTGTGTGTAAATCTTCTGATGAGATATTTAGAGCTAGGTATGTTTCATGGCCTCTGTGTCTGTATACACACACACACTCAGGGGCTTGGTACTGCACAAGGTGCCTATATATATGCAACTGTGTGTGTGTGTATGTCACCACAACAAACTGCTGATCTCCTGCTCTCAGCGTTTGCGCTCCTCATTAATCCTCTCTAGGTTTCTTCGCAGCCGTACAGCAGCAGAATCATTGCTCGTGTGTTTTACAGCTGGTGTTTTCTCACCGCCGTGTCACACACACACACACACACTCGCACACACTGCCATTCCCGCAGCACAGAACAACTCGTAGCTCTTTAGCGTGATTAAAGTCCCAGAAGATGTAGAGCAGTATTACATATCGATTCTAGCGTACTGGACTTCCGCAGCTCATCCGCATGTCTGCAAGTTTCATGTGTTACTGTTGCCTCACATGTTCGATAATTACATTCAACGCGCTCTTGTGTACATTTTGATTACAAACTCAAACTGGCAAATTCATCTAATAGTGTTTAAATTACAGCAGAGAGAAGTTTTTTTTTTCTTATTGATAAGGTTGAAGCTGATACACGCTGTAGTCTACATTAGCTCCTCCCACTCTGCTGAAGGACATGTGGACTTTTAGGAAACAGCAGTTTTTCCTTCATTCTGTCGGCGTATCGAGGCTCCACCAGATCAACGTTAACCTCATTAGAAAACCATCATCCGCTTTAGATTCAGTCCATTTGTCTGAGCGCTTTTGAGGTTAAGGAATGACTTTCTGTGCCAGCTCGTGACTCAGTGCATGATGGGAAATGTAGTGAAGTGTGTTCTGGGAAATGGGAACACTGCTATCCGTTTACGTCTCTCTCTGTGCCTCTTGTCCAGTCGCTTTCTTTGTATTCCTCCTGTGAGTGCCTCTTTCTGTCTCTCACTCATTGTCTCTCACTGTGTGTCTCTCTCTGTCTCTCAGTGCGTGTCTCTATCTGTCTCTCACTGCGTGTCAATCTTTGCCTCTCACTCATTGTCTTCCTCTCTCTCTATCTCTTAAAGGGGTATATTCTCTCTATCTGCTTTTTACCATGTGTGTGTGTCTCTGCCTGTTAAGTGTGGGTCTTTGCTTCTCACTATCTGTGTCTCTCTCTTCCTCTTAGTCTCTCACTGTACATGTACATATATATCACTCCCTCACTGAGTATCTTTTTCTTTTCATTTGTCTCTCTGTTTCCTGTTTCTTTCCATGTTGGTCCTGCTGTTGACTAATTTCCTGTTTCTTTCTTTCTCTATCTTAATGTTTTTCTGCGTCTCTTTCTCTCTCGATCTCTCTCTGTTTGTGACTGTCTGTTTCTGTCTCGCTCTCCTGCTGTTTTATGTTGACCTTTTCCTTCCTCTGGCTTTTTTCATCTCTCATTTTCTCTGATGTCTCTCTCTCTCTCTCTCTCTCTCTCTGCTACAAACACTACCAGTCACATTATTGCTAAAGCAAATAGTGCAAGTAAATAAGAAGAGCAGACACAGAAGTTTCACGGTATTAATATAACAATCTCTCTCTCTCTCTCTCTCTCTCTCTCTCTCTCTCTCTCTCTCTCTCGCTCAGACACTTTAACCTGCGGATGAGGAGAGACACAAATTTGTTTGCCCCAGACCTGAAGGTGGAGATCTCTGGAGAAGAGACACCAGTTGACACTTCGCATATTTACAGCGGCGAGCTTTACGGTCAGTTCTATACACAGTACACACACACACACACACACACACACACACACACACACACACACACACAGTTTTACTGTTTTTCTGACCACTGTTCTTGCTTTTGAAATATGGTGCTACAGTTTCATGCGCCCTCACAGAGTAAAATAAAGTTACTAGCCAAGGCAAGACAGATACTAGCTATTAATTAGGCATCCAGTGTGTTGTGTTTAGATTTATTCAATTTATATATTACTGAGGTGTTGAGTTATTCTGATTTAGGTCAAATGTGCAGTATTATATATAAAATTTGTAATATGTGAAGCTGCTGCGTCGTAATCCATCGTAATCCAGCCCGCTTTTTATCCGACGTCGGGTCGCAGGGAGTGCAGCTCCAGCAGGAAACCCCAAACGTCCCTTTCCTCAGCCACCTTAAACACCTCTGACTGGGGGAACCCGAAGCGATCCCGAGGCATTCCCAGGCCAGAGCGGAGATGTAATCTCTCCACCTGGTCCTCGGTCTGCCCCGCGGCCTCCTCGTAGCTGGACGTGCTAGGAACACCTCTCTAGGGAGACATCCTGGTGACGTCCTTACCAGAAGCAGCGTTTCTACTCTGAGTTTCTCACAGATGACTGAGCTTCTCATCCTAAGGGAGAAGCCAGCTACCCTTCTGAGAAAAACCCATTTCAGCCACTTGCACTATATTGCCAAAAGTATTCGCTCGCCTGCCTTGACATGCATATGAACTTGAGTAACCTCCAATTCCAATTATGATGTTGGCTCACCCTTTGCAGCTATAACAGCTTCAACTCTTCTGGGAACGTTTCCACAAGGTTTAGGAGTGTGTTCATGGGAATTTTTTGACCATTCTTCCAGAAGAGGTCAGACACTGATGTTGGACGAGGAGGCCAGGCTCGCAGTCTCCGCGCTAATTCATCCCAAAGGCGTTCTATCGGGTTGAGGTTAGAAATCTGTGCAGGCCAGTCAAGTTTTTCCACACCAAACTCGCACATCCATGTCTTTATGCACCTTGATTTGTGCACTGGTGCACTTTTGCCAATATAGTGTATATAGTGGGGCCCAGTGCTCATGTCTATAGGAAAGGGGAGGAAGGAAGATCAACCGGTAGATAGAGCGCTTTGCCATTCTCCAACCGACCGGACACTCAAATATCCCCTCACTCGTGAAGAAGACTCATAGATACTTCACTTGGGGACTCTTTTTTTTTTTTTTTTTGTGTGTGTGTGTGTGTGTGTGTGTGTGTGTGTGTGTGTGTGTGTGTGTGTGTGTGTGTGTGTCACATTTTAACCCAAAATTGATCATGTGATAAAGCTAAAGCAAGGGTTCATCATTCGCGAAGAAGCACTATTTGCACAAAGAAGAAAAAATTGTAATAATAATAATAAAGTTTCATCCTGCATGACAGCGGTGCGCAACTTTGTCTTCGGCGCTCCCGACCCCGTCCAGCCTCAGTCACCCCTCTGTTTGCATTAGCTCTTTTGTACACAAGCGGAGCTCTCACTGTTCTGTCTCTTTTCTTCCCTGATGAGTACCAGACTTTCAACAAGCGCAAATGGCAACAGTTCACTGCAGTATGCCTCGGCTTCGCATCAGGCGCCCGCGTCAAGTTTGTAAAATGCCAGCGTACCACGCTGTAGCACAAATTATTCAGAAGGCCTGAGTTTGGGTGAAAGCATTAGTCATGTTCCAGCCACTGATTGTGTTAGCAATCGCAAGTGCAAACAGTTTGAGCATTTCTATTAAATCTGGCTGTGAAATTGCCACCGCTTTCCTATTCATTAGCGCGTCTTTCTGAAGTCATAGTCATTTCTGGAGCTGCGGGGTTCCTGCACATATTACAGAACTCGCTGTACTGTTTGACATTAAAATAGAGTGTGTAAAAGAGAGAGGTGAGAGAGAGAGAGAGTAGACTTTTTATATACTATATATATATATATATATATATATATATATATATATATATTGATTTGATGCAGTGCATGAGCTTTTAATGTTATTTTATTTATTTTGTTGTTGATTTAAGATAAATTAGCAAAAAAACAAACATTTTAAGCATCTCAGACTTTTACAGTGCCATAAAAATTTGAGCCATAACATTAAGACCAACCACTTAATAGTGAGTTGATCCCCTTTTTGTCGCCAAACGTTTTGCTCTGTACAGTATGTTTTGACTCCTTTCTATGAGACCCAGCATTATTCTTTTCATCAATCTGAGCTACAATAGCTCTTCTATTGGCCTTGGCCGGCCTTGACCCCGTCTCCTGTTTACCGGATTTCCTTCCTCGGACCACATTTGTTAGGTACTGACAACAGCTGACATCTCACAGGATCATCCCACAAGGGCTGTGGTTTTGGGGTTAATCTAACCCAGTTGTCTAGCCATCACAATTCTTTTTCACAATTCACAGAAGTAGATCGTGTTTACTAGGTAGAAGAACTACATGACACTCAAAGAGGGAAATACTGCAAGTTCTCGCTTTAAATAATACTAATTGTTTAGATCAATAGTTCTCTGTAGGACCAGAGGCTTTTAATTAACTGATTGGTTTATTTAACAGCATTAAAATAAAGATTGGACATTTTGGTTTTCACTGGTTGTCACGTTAACTGCCAAAAGAGCTGCAATATCTAAATGATAGGAAATGTAATCAGAACAGTTGTAAAATCAGGTCTCCTGGGTTTCAGGCAGCTTGGCATTGTTTGGAGTAGAAAAATATTGTGTTACAATGATGCACAGTACCAGGCACTGAATGCTTGTCAGTTCCACCTGCACACTTTGTTTCCTGGAGATCTCCATCAGTGCTGGAACAAATGAATGGAAAAGGTGGTGCAAGAGAGAGAGAGAGAGAGGAGGGAGTGAGTGGGAGAGATCTGGCAGCTCTTCTGCTCTTCTTGCTGATACTGTAAAGCACAGAAACACCAGAAGCTCCTCTGAGATTTTTTAAATATTATTACTACTATTATTTTATTATTTTTAATTATTTAAATTTTTTTAAGAAAGGGAGTTTGCATTCCTACACTTGAGAGTAAAGATTAGTTCACAGGAACGTATGAAGTGAGCTCTGAGCCACCTCGGCGTTCCTGGACCTACAGTATATCCTTCTTTGAAATGTTTGCTCCATTTAAATGCTTTACTGCAGCTAAGAGACTCATCACAGTACTGTGCTTGAAGAAATCTGTACACGTCACACCTTCATTCATGAGAAATGTTATCGGTTCGATTTAAAGAACCCCATTAGTATAGCTGTACTCTTTAAGGGTAGATTTTTATTGATTGATGGAATTTTGTAATGAGTTTCAGTTCCACCCACAGTGCTACTTGAATCCCTGCTGATAGGAGTGCAGTGGGATTTACCCCTCACTTTATCTCTGTCTAAAGAGAGAAATGCAGCAGAGCTTTAAACCTTTAATTGTTCTATACTGTGCCCGGACAGATTGACTTCAATGTTCTTAGTAATACAGAGTACCATCCCACTTGTCGGTTGATCATCAGTTTTTCACCTTTGTACCACAGATATCTGAGCATAAAGTGCTTCCATCAGTTCACTTTTTTCTTAGAGTTTTCGACAGTTCGCCCCGGGTCCTAATCCTCTCATACTGTAGCACTATCCTCCTCCTGCTTCAGTACGTTAAAGCCTGACTTTATGTTCAGAGTTTGTCTAGCAAGAAAGGCACCCCTTAAGGATCAGTGGATTTCAGCTTTGGATCATTTCTTTTGCCTGCAGAACTGAGAACAGATGTATTAAAAACCGGTCTTCATGTAGAAAGCCACGAGTGTCTCGCTGTCTTCTTGCCAGCAGATGTAGCCATATTGGCGCAGTTCTGAAAAAAAAAAAAGTCCAATCTGCTTCACCTGTACTAGCACCTTAAAAATGTAAATTTTTTAAGACCTGTGCATCTGCTGTCTGCTCTTCAGAAAGTTTAGATTTTTTTTTTTTTTTTTTTACATAAACATTTCTGTTTTGATTAGCAAAGTTTTTGCATCTCATTAGGGCAGTTGTTATGAGGCGGATCTGAAGGTCACTGGGGATGGGTGCTCGTGTGTGTGAAAGAATAATCTTATATGAAGCAGATTCCGAGACCCTTCAAACTGACTAACTCCAGCAGATTTAACATCCTCAGGAGGAACATCCTGTCTGCCTACCATCTGGCCTTATAGTGCTCTGTGCTTCTGTGTTTACACACTGTATATTACATCATTATTTCTAACAGCAAATGGACTCCTTTCCTGGCACTTTACTCGTTTTCGTCTACTATTTGATGATCACTGTGGTTAAAGCTTCAGGGTGTGAGATGTAAGAGAATTTTTATCTCACTTATAAAACTTCTTGAGAGAGAACATTTCAGCGAGCATCCATTTCTGTTGTTTTGATAGGTAATTGCAGCACAGTGCCAAAGTCTTGCGATTTCTCTCATTTCTTCATATTTTGCTTCCACAGAGCCAGACAGTCTTGTGTTTCTGTAATGTAGAATTGAGGAATAGTTCGCCAGGCTTCCTGAAGGACTTTTTTGGCTCTCATTTTTAGAACGTGTTTGGCTCTCACTTTCACTCCAGTCCCTGTACCTGACCAGTTTCAGACAAATGCTTATGTTTGTTAATCCATACAGTGACCCATGAATCATTCTAGCATATGAAAAAAATAATTTAACTTAGAGCATCAACTAATGAGACTAATTGGTGCAGATGATGACAGATGATCAGGCCGGTGATTAGTACACTGGTGATGCTGAATGCTGAGTGGTTGGAACAGGTGAAAGGGGAAATGAGGTTGCTGCTGTGGTTGGTACATAAACAACCAATTAAAAAAAAAAAAATCTTTAGGCACTTTGCAGCCTGTCACAATAAAACATTTGTTCGCATTTCTTTAATTTAATCTACCAAACTATATTCAATTTAATATAAAGAAATGCGAGTAATTTTGCGCTGTGAATGTGTATTATGATAAGCTTAATCATTTTATATTTGGTTTATTTCTAATAATTTTTTTTATTAAAGGAAAATGTCATGTTCAGTTGGCAGATTTTGCTTGTCTTAAGAATTCTTTCTTGATAGAAGCTAATTATCAAGGCACTTTCGATTACAATTTTAGTAACATTTGACAAAAACAAGTTTAATAATCTTAATAATAATATTATATAATAATAATCTAATAATATTTATTTTATAAGATTTTAAGAAATTATAGAGGTTTGCCTAGATTTAAGAATATTTTACTTTTTTTTTTGTTTGTTTTTTTTGCAATGCACATTTGTAAGACCAAGAAAAAATAACTGCCTGTGTGTCTCTGTTAAATCACACATGAATTTTGAGGACAGGATTTGTCTGTACTGCTTTCAATTAAGATAATGTAGGAAATAACTGAGCTGTTGTATGATGTTTGGTTGCACTGCTGCCTTGCTCCTCCGGGGTCTGGGTTTGATTTCCATGTCGGGTCTGTGTGCATGGATTTAGCATGTTCTCCCCGTGCTTAGTGGGTTTCCTCAGGGTTCTCCAGTTTCCTCCCACAGTCCAAAGACTGGCAGATTAGGCTTAATTGGTGTTTCCAAATTGCCCCCATAGTGTGTCCATGTGAATGTTAATCTGAGGTCCTATGACGATTGTACAAAAATGGGAATAAATACAATGGTCACCATTGACGTTCATGGACCCTGGTTGGACTACAGAGGTTCCTAGAAGGATGGAGGGATGATATGACGCTTGTCTTTAATATTTCAGATTCAACCCAACAGCTCAGACAGTAAGTTACTATTAGGACAGTCAGTGACCTTCACATCAGCTCAGGAACATTTAAGAGTATTTTTTCCTGCTCTCAATCAATAAAGCTATTTGAATATGTGTGGGTTTTTATCTGAAACTTCCGCTGACTAACCAGTTTGCTGCTTGCCTCCTTGACTTCCTAACCCATGTTAATGTATGTATTTCTGTGTGCATTTTCTCCTCAGGCGAGCAAGGCACTCTGACTCATGGTTCTATTGTGGATGGGAAGTTTGAAGGCTTCATCCAGAGTCATTCGGGAACGTATTACGTTGAACCGGCTGAACGATACCTGGGACAGCGGGATGTACCCTATCACTCTGTCATCTACCATGAGGACGACGTCGGTAAGTGAAAGACTGCATCAGTCAGCATGTTTACCTGACGGTGTGTTAGTCTGACTAAAACTGTCATTTAAAATGAATGTAAACAGAAGAACAAGCCACTAACTACACAGAGACCTTCGGATTACACCATAACCCCATTTGTACAAAAAAAATATACAGCCGTGAAGCCCTCAACGGGTACACAAGTTTGCATCTAGCTAACTTGTTTATTTTTTTTGTCTGTGATGTAATAGTTCTACCGGGAATGCAATTCTACAACTTATTTGTCATATCACCACCTACTGTAGTGGAGTTGGAGATACTTCAGGCAATAAACGGATTCCCCTCCCACGCTTGTATACTAGGACAAGGACAGCAGTCCCATTACTGTAAATAGCCTAGGTGACCTTTAACTATAGTTTGACGAAACTACGTATTTAAATGAGTGTTAAAAGCATACAGTAAAATGGCCCTTTTCATTTACAGTGGAACCTTGGATTATGAGCATAATTCGTTCTGGAAGTGGGCTCGTGTTCCAAAACACTCGTAAACCAAATCATCATTTCCCATAAGAAATCATGAAAACTCAAATTATTCGTTCCACAGCCCCAAAAAATAAATACAATCTATAAAATGAAAATAAACCAAATGAATCTGCACTTTACCTTTTAAAAAAAGTACAAATAAATCCTGACAGATAAGTGTTTCCATTGGTGCGCGCAGGCGCCGTGTATGTGTGTGCGAGCGTGTGTGCGAGCGTGCGTGCGTGGAATTAGCCCCTTCCCTCGCCTTTTACACAGTAACACTCCTCCTCCCTCTCCCCACCTCGCTTTTTAAGATTCACAACAGAAACACACACACACACATACACACACAAAGGAAAGACCGTTTTAACAGGAAAAAAAGAAATCTCTCTGAGACTGGCATGAGCACATATTAACGGACTCACTTTTTAAGTTTCACAACAAACGCATAAACACAGCGGAAACCACCGTTTTAACGGAAAAAAGCGAGACTGGCTTGAGAGCATACTAACAGAATCACTTAAGTTTCACAACAAACTGACACACACAAACACGGAAACACCGTTTTAACAGGGAAAAAAAGAAATCTCTCTGACACTGGCATCAGCGTATACTAAAGGAATCACTTTTTAAGTTTCACAACAAACACACACACACACAACGGAAACACTGTTTTAACAGGGAAAAAAGAAATCTCTGACCTGGCGCAAACCAAGCAAAGATTTTTAATAATTTTTTTAATCGGAAACCGAGCAAGTATTAGTTTACGAGCGCCGAGTATCATGTATCACGCATGCGACTCTTATTTTGACACCGAGCGTCACTCTCTCACCAAGACGCTCGGTGTCAAAATAAACCACGTTACTCGCAATCTGAGGTTCCACTGTATCACCTAAAAATACAAATCAGATTTTTTAATTCATCAAAAAATATTTCAGATCAGATTTGGACCACTTTAGATATTTTCACGTTCTTGCTTAATCTAACTACGTTAGATTTCACGTTCTTGAACTAACCCTGACTGGCAAACCTTTCTACCAACAGTTAGTATAATGAACGGGGGTGAAAGTAGGTTTTAATTTCTGGTACTATGTAGCTAAAAGTTGAGGAGAATAAACCCTGGAGGTGGTGGGGGAGTCCTGTAAATCTCACAGGTTCGCGTTATATTTCCACTTATTCTTCTTTAGAATATCAGCTACCGTCTGGGTTCCAGGGTTAAATCTCAAATAGTATTAAATAGAAAGCTAGTGCACTATGTAGGGTGTACGATGCCATGTTCCAAACACCAAGTAGTGCCCTTGATCAGGGCTTGGAGAGCGATTTGGAGAGTCAGCTTTGCAGCCACAAATAAAAGAACAAAGATGGTTCAGGTGCGATCTAGAAGCAATTATAAAGGATAGTGTCTTTTTAAAAGACATAACGTTGTCAGATTGTATGTGTTGTCTTGCTGAAAGTGCTTCTGTCTCTAGTTTTGATTATGGATTTGGGCAGGCGGTTGCTCTCTCTTCAGTCCTGCAGAACATCCTGACCGTTTTCCACCTATGCTGCAACGGACAGTTGGTGTAATTAACGGTTACCTGTGGCATGGAGTGATTTATATAGTTAACCGTCCCAGTGCTGTTATCTTCTATTATTACCACTCGTGTGTGCTTCTCATCCAGTCAGCTTGCTCGGTCTAATCTAAATGTTGTATAATGCAGAACAGTCAATTTGAGCATGACCTCAGTCTTCAAGGTGATTCTCTCCTGATCACACGGTTCTGACATGATAACTTCAAAAAAAAAAAAAAATGGCAGTAAGTTTTTTAATTAATATTTTAGCCTTGAGCTATGAGCTGCATTTTTTCAGGCTCCAATGTACAGTAGTACAGAGTGTAGATATGCAACATCATCACATTCAGGGTGGGACCGACTCCAGATCCAGCACAACCCTGATCACGATAAAGCGCTTACGGAAATTGAATGAATGCATGAGCTGGACTCTTATTTTGTCGCACCAAAGTCTGGTCACGTATTTACTCATGCGGTAGTGATGTTTTGCACCAACAGGAAATGCTGTGTGAATCAAACGCAGTTTAAATGCCAATCTGGTGATTCATCCGCCATGGCATTTTTGCAGATTTGCAAAATTCGCTTTTTAAAACTATATGATAATTACATGAATTGGTATGAGCAGAGAGCCAGCTTTAGCCCCAGAAAGCTCTCGTATATGGTGGGATACATACAGTATATTATTGTGTTTATGAGCAGCCAGAAATCAGATATGGATTAACAGCATGAGATTATGTGAGGGAACTGCTTTAACGGAGAAGAGAAGAGGCTATAAAAACACTGAATATTTACAGAAATGGTATTTATACCAGAGGTCCTCTTCCTCACACAAATACAGTATTTGTAGACATACTATATGCACATGTGCAGTATCCGAATGAGATCGTATTCGGATCACCTGGTGCAACCTGACGAGTCATAACTTGAAGCTGCCGTACAGCGAGATGACTGATGGTAGTAATGCAAGGGCAGGAGCAGGCAAGGAGACACTCACACACAGTCTCAGGGTCTCACTGGACAGAAATCATCATGTGTCATTGCGTGTGTGCGTGTGTGTGTGTGTGTAAGGGTGGGATTGTTTCATGTTCTGGCTTGTTGATAACATATCCAGGCTGAAGATTCAATTGTGTGTGGGTGGGTGGACTCCCTTCTTCGGGTGTGTCTGTTTGTCCGAAGCAAGATTATCAGTCATGACTGGGTAATTTATGATTTCCCCTAACGCAGATCTGCCCTCCCTTTCCTCACAGCGCTGTAACCACAGCATGTCTAATATCACTGATAATATCCTGTTTAATACCCGAGTCTGTTTGTGTTTCCTTGCACGCTCCACCCACCCATCTACTAGATATCACATCCAAAACGACTCACACTTTTATGAAATGTACTCCGCTCCATTCCTTTAATAAACAAAAGCACACGTTTTTTTTTTTTTTTTTTTTACCTAACTTAGTAACAAGCAGTAAAAATTAATTAGTGTTTAGAGGTCAGATGTAGAAAAAATAAAAGTGCTTAGTAACTGCTGTTCGCCTTCATCTTTTATTTACACACGCACACACAGACACCTGCCATCGAGTTATTATTATGAATAATGTATTAATTTAATTGCCAGAGGTTATAAATAGAAAAGGCAACCAAGAACCTTTGGGAAATGCACTGTGTGTGCGAAGAAAAAAAGAAGAAGAAAAAAAAACGCTTCATCATAAATCCACATTGCTGAAATTCTTTATTTTTTATTCCCTTTTTTTGCTTTTGCTTTAGTTGAGTTGTGAGAAAAGGAGAACATCGTGTGATAGTACACGTGTGCAGCAGCTAAAAAAGGGTTTTCTTTCAGGTTTTTTTCTCCCCCCTATCAAGCCCTCTTCAGAAGAAAACAGCTCGGCATGTGTTAGTCTGACTCACACATGCCGACGCCCCTCGGTTCCCCTGGACGAGACCCGATGTTCATTTCCCCTCAGTGTTATCCAGGTCCGAATTTCACTATGGCTTTCCTGTTTTCCTGGTGAAAAACATTTTCCGTTCAGTGTCACCGCGTGTGTGTTTTCATGCACGTTGAACTCAACATCTGGTTGGATTGAACTGATGAGAGAAATAAAATAATATAATATCGCAAACAGTGTTATAATAAAGCTGTTATCAGCTATTAATTATAAAAAAAAAAAAAAGGAATGAGAGTTACATGAACATGCAGATGTACAATAAAAACTCAAGATGAATAAAAAAAGTCGAACATTTAAGACCCATTTTCCTTCCATGATTTAATGATGAGTTGGCAGCACTGGTATCTACCACTGGTAGGGTTCGAGTCCCTTCTTGGGTCTTGAGTTCTCCCTGTGCTTGGAGGGTTTCCTCCGGGTTCTCCGGTTTCCTCCCCCCAGTCCAAAGACATGTTTAATAACTGGTGGCTCCCCATAGTTTGTAAGTGAATGTATGTATGAGAGCTTATGTGCCCTGCAATGGACTGGTACCTCATCCATTGTGTGACCCGCCTCATGCCCCGAGTACCCTGGGATAAGCTCCATGCCTCCCATGTTCCATATAGAGAATGAATGAAAGTGAAAGTGAGTGGCTTAATGAGATGTTATAAAATGAGGTTTGTCATGTAGAAGAAAAGACTATTAGCTGACTCATATAGACTCATTTCCTTAAGTGAGTATAAATCTGCTGCTCCAGAAATAGGGGAAATGATTAATGTAATTATTGTGTACATGTGTTCATGGAAATGCACTCAAGATTGTGCTCTCAGTCTAAATGTACTCAGATTCCACTGAAGATCCGTTAAGGCTTAACTTAAAATGCCAATTATAGATTAAAAATCTAAATATCATTTTAATTAACCTGGACACGGTGCGCACTTACACAAGCTTGTATGTGAACTTCTGTGCCATGATTAGATCCATCACACAGCTTTGTGCTGCTTCATTTACTGCCCCCTGGTGGACAAACAGCCTGGCATGTCTGTGACCCGCTTTCATATTCACTCAGAGACACACAAAAATGTATTTGTAACTTATTGGTAACTTCATCTGTGTTAGCAATGGTGTCGTGACAAAAAATATTTAATAATATGATCAAACCCATGATTAAACCCATAGAAAATATTAGTTTTTAGTTTGTTTGTTTGTTTTGTGTTGCGTGAAAACGCTATATGTATATACACCTATCAGCCATGCCATTAAAACCACCCTTATTCATTGAAACCAGTTCTGATCCATCAAGGCATGAACTCCACACACCGTGTGAAGGTGTGCTGTGGTATCTGGCATCAAGTCATTAGGTGCATTAAGTACTATAAGAAGAAGAAGATGGGCTTCCATGGATAGCACATGCCACAAATGCTCAGTTGGTTTAAAACCTGATGATTTAGAGGACAGCTTGAAGTCAACACCTTGGACTCTTTGTCATGTTCCTTAAACCAGCCCTAAACTTTTTTTTTGCAATGTGGCGAGGCACGATGGCTTAGTACTTTGCACTCTTGCTTTGCACCACCAGTTCCTGGGTTCGACTCCCGCGTCGGGTCTGTGCGCATGGAGTTCTCATGTTCTCCCCGTGCTTGGTGGGTTTCCTCCATGTTCTCTGGCTTCCACTCATAGTCCAAAGACATACAGATTAAGCGTTCCCAAATTGCCCATGTGTGTGAATGCACGTGTGAATGTTGACCGGAGTTCCTACCACGGTTGTACAAATGGGAATAAATACAATGGTCACCATTGGCCTCCACAGTCCCTAGTGGGATGGTTGGCAAGGTGCATGATCCTACTGAAAGAGGCTGCTGCCATTACTGCTTCACTCTTTTCATGAA
The DNA here is from genome assembly GCA_030347435.1 of Clarias fuscus. NCBI lineage: Eukaryota > Metazoa > Chordata > Actinopteri > Siluriformes > Clariidae > Clarias > Clarias fuscus. The sequence goes on from CM059228.1 coordinate 11,541,582, forward strand.
GGGGTGTACTTGGTACTAACTACTTCATACCCAGAGCACCCCACAAGACCCGTCGTTCAGCCTGCACAATTTGGATCTTGTCAAAGATGCTCAGATCCTTAAGCTTGCTTATTTTTCCTGCTTCCAACACATCAACTTTGAGACCTGACACTTTATATATATATATATATATATATATATATATATATATATATATATATAATCTCCCCTTGAAAGGTTCCATTGTAGTGACATAATCAATTTTATTCACTTCACCTGTCAGAGGTTTTAATATCATTTACTCTGCCAGTGATGTCGTATTCTCATACTCTCATTCTCAAATAAAAGTTTAGTTGGCGGTGATGGTGGAGATCTTGCTGTGCGTTCCTCTCTTTCACTTGCCGTTTTAGATCAGAGATGGTCTACTGCGTGATCAAGTGGCATGATCTACATTTTAACCAGAGTGCTTCCTGTTAACATAAGAAAAAGATGAAGAAACCCAAAAAATTAAACTCTACTATTCATCCTTCATGGCATATTTGTCTTCAGGCTTCCTGACAATCTACAAGTGAGTGGAATAGTTGTGTAAGCATAACTGCCTCACAGAATAATTGAAATCTCTGGCAGCAGACCCTATCAGACCAACAGCACTTTCATTCCTGCAACTCTTTCAATTCCTCAGCATCATGCAGAAGCTCAGAATTAGTCACGACAATCCCCCAGCCGTGGATGTCTAAAGATGTACAGCTGCCAGTGAGGTTAAATAGCCCTGTCATAAATATGGCTTTTCTGGCTGTAATCCCTCCTGTGGTTAAGTCTGTTGTGTACACAAAGTACACTGAGTGCTCACACTGCCATCCTTGCCAGTGGTAGGAAAAAAAGAAAAGAAAAAAAAAAAGCAGATTTCCACTCTACAGACAGCTCTGTGCATCCTACAACAGCTAGACTGACGGCTATCGCATGCTTCCTCCGAGATTCCTGATTCTGTGATTGACAGGAAAAGAAACAGTGTTCACGTTTGACTCCCGGACGTGCATACAGTACTGTAGCTGTTGGAAATTGAACTCATTGGGCGAATGCTTTTGAGCTTTTTTTACTTAACTGTCTGTCTTTTGGGTAGGATAGCAAAGCTTTGCTAAGTCTTGAGCCACCCCTCATTTCTTTATAATAAATGAAACAACTTCAGTAGCGACCTCATTTCCCCTCTCGTCTGTTCCAGCCACTCAGCATCACCAGTGTACTAATCACTGCCTGATCATCTCTCATCATCTGCACCTGTTTCTCACTGGTTCATGCCTCAGCTTAGCATGTTTTTATATGTAAATGATTTCTAAATCACTGTGTGGCTTAACAAACATCAAATATTCTCTGAAACTGTTCAGGACCGACAATGAGAGAACTATTCTGTGAGACTACATTAAAAATACAAGAAAGTCTGGCTCTTTGGAAGCAAAATATGAAGAAATTAGGAGCAAATCAAGACTTTTCATTTAGCTTAAATAGATTTAAACCAGGTTTCTGTCAGAGCTTTGTAGCAGAGGTTCATCTTTTCCATGCCACACCTACATTGATTGATTTCCTGTCGTAGCAGTAAGTAACCATTACCCAACCCAACAGGAGCTTTTTTTTGTGTCAGTGGTTCAGCTTGGACTACACCTGCTGTAGACTTGTTCTGTTAAGGAAAGAAAGAACGAAATTCGTAGGAAAGGAAAGGCGTCTCTGGTCAGCAGTCTGCTCCACTTTTAATCAGCAGCTCAGAGAGCTGTGTGGAAGTGTGAGAGCGATAGGGCTGTGAGGATGAGCTCAGCATGGAGACAGTATTTTTAGCAGGTAAGGTAACAAGGCAAAGGCTCCTCTTACTGAACCTCGGAGGACAAAAACGTTTTCTCCGTCTCCCATCACACCAGTGCATGATAGCATTGCATCTGAATATACACATATAAAATAAAACCCATGCTACTGTATATCTCCCCTGTATATCTCCCCTGCGGTCAGATAGAATAAGAAGTTTTACATTTGCCACAGATAGGTTTAAGGGCCAATTTATTTTATTTATATCTAGTATCTTTAGATTTTATTTAATTTTTTTCTAAATAAAATCCTTTTGCTGGTTTAAAGTTCTTGAAATAGAATAAATATACAGTATGTAGATAAATAAAAAAAATAATTTTGGGGTGGTATTCGATTCTACATATTATACAGATAAAGCTTTGATGAGGTGGTGTAGTGGTTAGCACTGTTGCCTTGCACCTCCAGGGTCCCGGTTCAATTCCCGTCTCTGTGTGCATGGAGTTTGCATGTTCTCCCTTGGTGGGTTTCCTTCGGGTACTCCAGTTTCCTCCCACAGTCCAAAGACATGCAGAATAGGTTCCCAAATTGCCTGTAGTGTGTGAATGAGTGTGTGCCCTGCGATGGATTGGCACCCTGTCCAGGGTATACCCCGCCTCGTGCCCTAAGCCTCCTGAAATAGGCTCCAGGCCCCCCGTGACCCTGAATACAGGATAAAGCGGTATAGATGATGAGTGAGTGAGTGAGCTTTGATGATGTATAATTATTATCAAAAAATTATGATGAATAAATAAAGGTTAAGAATGCCTTTTAATGTTTGTTTAAAAAAAACAAACAGAAAAATAAAAGGTAGGGCGGGACAATTAATAGGAAATCAATCGAAACCGACATTCAGAACCTCTAAAGCGCAGGTCTCCAACCTTTTTCGCACCACGGACCAGTTTTCTGTAAGACAGTTTTCCACATACGTAAGAAAGCACAATAAAGTGCATAACACATACAACATCCCATAACGCAGAATCGATGTGAGCCCGAGCTTGTTTTCCTATATAGGAGGAGTGATGGGTGACAATCGCACTCAAAATGCAGTCCCTGTAATTTCGTTTTCATTTCTGTCACTGCAGACTTCACGCTTCACAAAGATAGCTTGATGGAAATGGAAGCAGGGTTTTCAGCGCTTTGTGGCGATCTCAGGATGTTTGAATTTAATCCAGAACTTTGGCGGAGTAGAAGTTGTCTCAAACATACAGTACTTTTGAGGTTTATCTAGTATACAGTACGTACAGAGGGGGCTTGGAGCATGTGAGTCACTTGCTGCGATACACACACAATTTAGACATGTTCATTTAAAAAAAAAAATTTTGCTAGCAGTCAATGTTCGGAGTCATATCTGCTGTCCTATCATGGGATATTTTTCCGTTTTTCAAAGAAGATCCCCAGAGACTTTACTCATTTTTAGCTCGAGTTAGCTTGTAGCATTAGCTTTATTTGATCAGGCATCAAAGCTGATCAGAAAGAAGAGAGAAGAATGGGAAAGAGTTACAGACTGAAGCGAATGGGAGATGATCTGATCTGATCTGATACAGTCAATAAGAAATCAAATAGAAAATATACATATTTTTTATTCTTTCTGTGCGGCCCGGTACCAAATCCTCCGCGGCCCAGGGGTTTGGGACGACTGCTCCAATCTATGTCGTCCATGTCAATTATTTTGATGTTTTTTTTTTTATGTTTCTTATTCTGTAATTCCTTTGTTTTTTAATTCTGTAACACATACCACCACGTGTGTATTTCTATGAAATTTAATATTTACAGTACAAACCTGTCAGTAAACTACAGTATGAGCGCAAAAAAACCAACAACCACAAAATAATCATTCATTAATCAAGAGTTCCCTTTTGAATGTCATGCTACTCAAGTGTTCTTCTTCACATCCTCTCAGGGAGGTTTTCCTTGCCACTGGCCTGCTCATGAAGGATAGTGTAAAGTGTAAATATATTGCTGGGACAGTTTGATGGGAAAGTGCTTTTTTTTTATTGCAAAATACAGTACGTATCTACAGTAAGTGCTTTTTGAGAGTCAGAACAATGCTCTTGGCTTCTATGGGCTGCGAACAAGTCCATCCTCCTGTCATCAGGAACACATCCGCTGCCTCGTCTCTCTCTCTCTCTTCTCGGCTTGGCCTCAGTAATTAGAGACGTACAGCATTCCTTCACCTTCTGCTGCCTTGTTATCTAGCACTCATCACCTTCACACTCAACTTGCAGCAAGCGTGTTGCGTGTCCCCAAAAATAGCTCCTTGTTCTCTTGTCCTGACCCGGCATGTGTCAGCATTGTCTTATTTTATAGGGTAAAAATGGAAAGCTTTGTGCTGGGGCTGTGTTCTCAGGGCGCCTCGGGCCTTGTTCACATTCAGGACAGGCCCAAGCCCTGAGGTTGCGTCAATGGAGAGCCTCAATACTGCTTTAATTTCTGACCCGCGCAAAAGACAGACAGAGAGAGACAGAGAGAGACAGAGAGAGAGAGAGAGAGAGAGAGAGAGAGAGACATGTTGGAGGTTCTAATTCCCCAGGTGCTCATTAGATCTCAGGCAACTCTGTATGTGTCTCAGGGAGGACACAGCAACAATTCAGCTGCACTAGGCTTTCTCACACACACACACGTACACACACCCAAAACTGAACAATGCACTTTTCTGTTAGGAAATATGTGTTAGGAGTTATCAAACAAACAAAAAAAATCTGGCCCTAGTTCTGGTTCAGCAACCCCGGTTTATAACCCAGTGCAGCTTCAGGAGCTGATCTGTAATTGTTTTAACGTGCATTTGTACGAGTGCACCTCAGTGTTAATAAATTTTTATTTCACCCCTCTCTCTGGTCTGATTAATGAAGTGATGAAATGGCTTATTTAAAGTACTGCAAATTTCACTTTGCCTAAGTGTGTAACCTTGAAGTGGATCTGGATCTCATACACACTTTCAGTTCTGAAAGCTGCTGAAGTCTGCACTAAAACTTTATGTGTTATTGCTGTGATTCCATGATGGAAACGTATCAGAACACCAGTGCATCACAGCCTAGTGTACGCGGGGCTTCACAGGTAAAGAGTTTGAGGGTGTTGATGTGGACCCCAAATTCTGATCAAATAATTCCACAACCCACAACGCGCAAAGGATACGATAACGTCCTGGTGCTAGACAATGCAGCACACATACAGAACATTTCAAATCCGGTCTTGTTTCTGCCAGTTATTTGCAGCAAAGATTTTCATCTTCATCTTTCTTTTTTCCTAGATTACCCCCACAAATACGGCCGAGAGGGAGGCTGTGCGGATCACTCCGTCTTCGAGAGGATGAAGAAGTACCAGGCCTCTGCTATGGAGACTCCTACCGAGGTCAGACACATCTCCACACCTCCACATTGATGAGCGTTAGATTTACACCACTGACACCCAGAGCAGGCTGAGATTAAATACCTTGTATCAGGAGTATGAAATACTGTATGAAACACTTTTTTTTTCCTTCTCTGCTTGACATTCAGAAGGTTGTGTTTCTGATGTCATGTCGCCTGTCGCTTCACCTGACATGTGGTTAGTGAGAACAGCACAGCAGTGATTAAATTACAAAGAAACATCAAGAGCTTTTAAAAGCACCAGGAGCTATTTTGTAGATTCATCTGTTTTTACTTGTGAGCTTTTACAGTACATGTTGGCTTGTTTTGGCCAGTCCAGGGAGTTATTGGGGAGTTTTTTAGGGAGTAATTGGGCGTGTTTGCACATTCCTGCATTTCTCCAGTATACAAAAGCTGTTCCTCAAAGATTTAGCACGAAAAACACAGGAGTCTAAAGCATCCAAAAAGCGTCTGATTCATGCAGAATAAAAGTCCTACTGAAGACATCTAAATGGTTATATGTATTTGACCTTTCCAGGGTTTTGACTTCATATTGTTCATGTGATTTTTTTTTTTTTTTTTTTTGCTTTTCTTTTACTTAACGCAGCAAAATGATTTGTTTCGGCTCAAGGTTAAGCAGAGAGTGTGCATGCACTCAGACATTCACACTCTTGTTTATACCCGGGGCGATTTACAGGCTCTAGTCCGCCTACAGTACCTTTATGTTGTTGCCCCCATTCACACAACCGGTTCAAGGCGGGAATATTGTGCCGTCATCACACAGTGGAATTCTGTATGTAAGGAGCGGAGGTGGAATCAGAGGACGTTGTTGAATTGCCTTTAATCCAGGAGCAGAGTTAGTGACAGGTCAAGACTGGATGTGTGTGAAGGAGGAGGAACGTGTTGCGACGTGTGATGTGTGCAGCATTCGGTCGTGAGGTTTAGCAGGGTTCTGTGTCAATCACAAAATGTTAGGGAAAGTGCAGTTTTGAGGGTCCTTTGTAGCGCGATTTCTGTGTGGAAGGTCCAGATGGGATGATTTACCAGATGGGACTGGGATAGCTCAGTGGTTAAGGCATTGGACTATAGTTCGGAAGGTCCTAGGTTCAAATCCCATGACTCCCAATTTGTCCCAGTTGGGCCCTTAACCCTCAACTGCCCAGATGTATAATGAAATACAAAAAATGTCAGTTGCTCTGGATAAGAGCGTCTGCCAAATGGTTAGATGTAGATGTACAAAAACAATCATGATTGGGGGATCACTTTAAACACTCAGTGATGACATAAAAATGGACAATAGAAATCACAGCTATGTTTAACAGTGAAAGTAAGAGTATTTACACTCACAATGTGATGAGAACTCACAATATGGGGACTAAACAACTGTCTGTCCATAAGAAAATATTTATCAGTGAGTGTTATGTAAGTTTTTTCATGCTTAATGGTCATTCCAGAAAAAGAACAGTCAGCGTGCACTGGACGAGGAGGAGCAGATGGACGGGCCAGTGATCCTGAGGAGGCGCCGGGCCGCTCAGGCCGCGAAAGACACCTGCCAGCTCTTCATCCAAACAGACCATCTCTTCTTCAAATACTACCGTACTAGAGAGGCTGTCATAGCTCAGGTACTGCATATCATAGCTCAGTGTCTTACCGCACTTATCGCACTACCAAGGGTTTTATAAGAACGCAGCTAGATCTGCACTTTCAGTGTTTTAGCTGCGTGAGTACAGTATGTGAGAAATACTCATGTAGCTAAATACTGATTTCTACTAACTTTATCATTCAGGATAACTGTAGATTTTCATCGGTTTTACACCTTCACTTTTGATAAAAGTGCTTGCCAAGTGAAAACCCCTTGACATCACAGGGCAGTTTTCTTCATGTCATAATCATTTACACTTTTTATGTGTAAGCAGAAACATGGCAAATTGCAGACAGAGTAAGAGTCTTAAGACGCTCCAATACCCAGGCAGGCTCGGTGTCTGTGCTCACGGTCTTGTTGTCAGATGTTTGTGACAGATTCACTACACAGATTTCTGCGGCGCCCTGTGTGAGTGAGATTAGCCGTTTTTGCATCTCTTACAGGGCAACAGGTCAAAATTTTCATTTGTGTTTCTTTAATGCATTTTGGTATTAAAGAAACACACTTCATTTCCAGTATTAAAATTCAATTCCCTGATTGTCCTGCGTAATAAGTCCTCTTTTTTATTTACTGCCATTTCTTCATGCAATATGATATTTGCTGATACATATCAGAGAAGAGGCAAATCAAATCCGCGGTCCGGATCCTGACCGAGTGACCGTTCTATGCCGACCCTAATGCTGTTCTGATAAATAAGAATAATTAATATACCAGTGAACTAATGCTTTTTTTTTTTCCTTGAGGTGGTCATGGCTGCAAGCGTCAAAGTCAATCAATGCAATAGTTTACCTCGTGTAGACAGAATGTGTGGTAGAAACAGAACTGAAAGTGCAACAGAGCGTGGCCACTATGAGATAAAACATGGATTGTTTGAGCAAACATATCCGCAGACGTCTGAGTTGAGGGCGTGTAAAATACCCAACCTGAGAGCCCGGTATGACCGAGCAACCACAGGCCTTTAGAAATGAAGATTCACTAAAGATCGAATAAAATTGTTTTGTATTTCATACAAATACAAGGAAATCTACAAAGCCATCAGAGTTCGAACTGAAAGTTGACAATAAATATTACTTAAATGATATGGGAATTTCAAATAGCTTATTTTTTATAGACTTGCATCGACTGCATATACAGAGAACACAAACACGAAATTCGGACATTCTTACATTTTAATTCAGTACCCCCGTCCTAACCCATCAGACACTTTACAGCGCCAGTTAAGACACTTCCACCGTCCAACTCCACCCATTAGACCTCACTAAAGGATAACTATACTGTACAGACCCCAACAAACCCAGTGAATGTGTTTTCCACAGTTTCTCTCTCTCTCTACTGTACAGACTGCTGTTTTTGTCCCAACAGATCTCCAGTCACGTCATGGCCATTGACACAATCTATAAGAAAACAGACTTCCAGGGCATCTCCAACATCAGCTTCATGGTCAAGAGGATACGGGTATGTGTGTGTGTGTTTCTTTCAGCTTTCACACGGAGGTCTGTGTCAGTTAGCTGCTAATCTACAGTAAGAGCCAGAGAACTAATGAAGAGTGACTATATCGAATATGTGGATGCTTTTAATCAAAAACATTGTGTTGAAATCACTGGACATTTTAGGAGCCATAGTAGAATAAAATCTACTCAAAAGACTGACGTTATCAGTGCAAAATACAGTATGTTTTACCAATCCAAAGGACAAAGCAGATTTTTATTGTTCTCTCTCTCTCTCTCTCTTTGTGTGTTTCTGTTCAATTTAAATTCAACGTTCGAATTTAAGAAATCTGGCTGAAAAAGAATATATTTTCTGTACAAGCTGTAACCATGTTTTTTGGTCCCTGTGTATGGTTCCTCTGTCATTTCCTCTTTTAGATTAACACCACAAATGACGAGATGGAGAAATCAAACCCGTTCCGATTCCCCAACATCGGCGTAGAGAAGTTTCTGGAGCTGAATTCAGAGCAGAACCATGACGAATTCTGCCTGGCTTACGTCTTCACCGACCGAGACTTTGACGACGGAGTTCTGGGATTAGCCTGGGTTGGAGCACCTTCAGGTGCGCACACACACACACACACACACATACACCTACACAGCTATCTTTTTACACTTGCATAGTGCTGATTCAGGGAGCTAGCAGAGCATATTAAGAACTGAGTCACATTTCTACTAGATTTGGACTTGGCTTCATTTTTTTTAAATATATATATATATATATAATTTTTTTTTTTTTTACACTAAGAGCTGTAAAAACAGCTTACAGCTGTAAGAGCCCATTTTTACTACCTAAACCTAAATGTTTTGTGTCAATACAAAGCAAAAATATTTTGTCATTGACAAGGATTACTCATAAGCCAGTTTATGTACAGTATTTGTATCAACTTAAAGTTCACTTCTGTTTTATTTATATAGAGCTTTTAACAATGGTCATGATTGAAATGCAGCATTAAAGTGTTTCTCTAATCGCATTCGACCATACACAGTACGATATGCAAAGAAATGTCTCATACGATTGTCTGTGACCTAAAATGGGGAGATAGAGTAGAATGGAAGGATTTCACTGCAGTCAAAGGACAATTGCACTAGAAGAATAGAATTTGCAATAAAATTTAAATATTTTTTTTTATAAACAATGTAAATAAAAAAATAATATTCAATGTACAAATTTTTCAGATTTATAAAATTTACCAATAACATATAATTAAAATATAAAAATATAGAAATAAATCACAGAACATGCAAAATGTAAGAATATAAAAATAAATAAGGGTAAAGATTTTGTTTGGTTATGACGACAGTATCAGTATGATTGGAACATGATGTATGAAATTAAATCTGTGCGTCAGCAGCAGCACTATTAAGCCACATTACTATAAATCTATTTGTTATGCACCTTGAAACAGAGGTGTATCACTAGAAAACAATGCAAAAAACAGCAACATTTTTACACTTCGAACGCAAACGTCTATACATTTGAAATTTGGCTTTTGGAGTCATTGCGACGAGACATTCATTGCGAAATATTCTTTTAAATTTGGAACGTAGATACTATTGCTATGTGACGACACATCGAAAGTAAGAAGACGTGTGATTTTTATCTAGGACAATGGGGTGGACCAGAAAAAAGGCCTAAAGACCAGCCGTTTTGTTTTGGTTAAACACCAGAACCAGAACTAAAGATTTAGCATGTGCACTGAATCTTCCTGCCCCGTCTGTGACGCCATGTCTGGTTGTGGGTCACTGCTCAGAAAGCTAGAGCTGTTAATCTATAATGAGATCTTTCTGTTCTGTGAGTTTGAGGTGAGGAAGAGGAGGCCATGATGAAGGCCAAGATGAGGTGCATGTCGTGCGGTTGAGTATCACTGCTATATAGAGCAAGCGTGGCCTCCATTAACCTGCACTCATGCTGATACAATCTCTGTCTTACCCTGTCACAGTTTTGATGTGTGTGTGTGTGTGTGTGTGTGTGTGTGTGTGTGTGTGTGTGTGTGTGTGTGTGTGTGTGTGTGTGTGTGTGTGTGTATTATGAGTCTACAGCCTCTTTAGGCTTTTAATGGGTTCTAAGAAATTCAGCACATTGCAAAGAAATGTAATGATCTATTCAGGGACATTACTATTGTTCTTGTACTTCTGATTTTTTCCCAAACAAAACATGTCTTGCTCAGAAGAAAGAGTAGAAAAACCCGTTTTGAGCACTCGAGTAAACGCAAAACAGTGATGGGATTCAAACTGCACTCTGGTCAGTGTGCTTCTGCCCTGAAAGGCTGTGTAAACTCAGACTCGCTGTCTATACTGTATGCAGGGAGTGTAGTGTATGAAATCTTTCATTCACAAAGATGCTTTTTTTCATTTGGTAATGGTATATTTTTCAGTTTTTTTTATATTTAAAGTGTAGATTGGTCAGTGGTTGTCTACAGATATCGGACTAAATATGGATAACGTAAAAAATATACTGTGGCCTTGTCAGTTACCAGATCTCAAGCCATTAGTGGTCCATAAGTGGTTTGGAGCAAAGATTTAGACCACCATCATTATCAAATCACCAGCTGAGGGAATGTTAATAAAATCTATGCCCAGACACACTGATGCTGTTCTGGTGGTGCCTGAAGTACTTGTATAGTTTTCTTTTTTAATTTATCACCCGTGTGTGTGTGTGTGTCTGTGCTTATAACTGTCATAAAAAAATAACAGTAATACTATAAATGTTTTTCATTATTTCAGGAAGCTCTGGTGGGATTTGTGAGAAGAGTAAGCTCTACTCCGATGGCAAGAGGAAATCCCTCAACACCGGCATCATCACTGTTCAGAACTACGGCAGCCATGTTCCCCCTAAAGTGTCCCACATCACCTTCGCCCATGAGGTCGGACACAACTTCGGCTCCCCTGTGAGTACCAGCCGCTGTTTATAAATAAAATTCAGGAACCTAAAGGACTGTGTAATGGCCCTAGCAACCAACAATGTGTGTAGTTTCTCTCTTGTGGATGTACAGCACTGGAGTCACCCTTGATTTCTTATCTTATATTTTGCTTTCAAAGAGTCAGACTTTTTTGTATTTTTAATGCATTCTTGAGCAAATAGTACTCCAGGCATCCTGAATGACTTTTTAGCTCTCATTTTCAGTTCAGAAAAAAAACCTTTTTAAGCCACACAGTGACCAATGAATCATTCAAGCATTAAAATAAAAATCTAACTTAAAGCATGAACCATTAAGAAACCGGTGCAGATGATGATCAATCATTAGAAACACAGTGCAACCTTGGATTGCACGCATAATTTGTTCCAGAAGCGTGCTTGTATATCAAAACACTCATATATCAAAGTGAATTTCCCCCATAAGAATTAATAACAAACTCAGATTATTCGTTCCACAACCCAAAAATATTCATATAAAATAATTAATTAATAATTAAACAAAATATAAAGTAAAAATAAAAAAATTTACCTGCACTTTACCTTTGAAAAGAATACACACACACACACACACACACACACACACACACACATCTGCATGAACACACACACACACCCCTCCGTGCAAGCACACAGACACACACAAACACACACACCTCTGTGCAAGCATACACGCGCGCACGCACACACATACGCACACACACACATTAGACAAGCACACACACATACGCGCACATTCACACGTGGACAAAATTGTTGGTACCCTTCGGTCAATGAAAGAAAAACTCACAATGGTCACAGAAATAACTTTAATCTGACAAAAGTAATAATAAATAAGAATTCTATGAATGTTAACCAATGAAAGTCAGACATTGCTTTTCAACCATGCTTCAACGGAATTATGAAAAAAAAATGAACTCATGGAACAGGCCTGGACAAAAATGATGGTACCCCTAACTTAGTTTGTTGCACAACCTTTTGAGGCAATCACTGCAATCAAACGATTCCTGTAACTGTCAATGAGACTTCTGCACCTCTCTGCAGGTATTTTGGCCCACTCCTCATGAGCAAACTGCTCCAGTTGTTTCCGGTTTGAAGGGTGCCTTTTCCAGACAGCATGTTTCAGCTCCTTCCAAAGATGCTCAATAGGATTGAGGTCAGGGCTCATAGAAGGCCACTTTAGAATAGTCCAATGTTTTCCTCTTAGCCATTCTTGGGTGTTTTTAGCTGTGTGTTTTGGGTCATTGTCCTGTTGCAAGACCCATGACCTGCGACTGAGACCCAGCTTTCTGACACTGGCCAGCACATTTCTCTCTAGAATCCCTTGATAGTCTTGAGATTTCATTGAACCCTGCACAGATTCAAGACACCCTGTGCCAGATGCAGCAAAGCAGCCCCAGAACATAACAGAGCCTCCTCCATGTTTCACAGTAGGGACAGTGTTCTTTTCTTGATATGCTTCATTTTTCCATCTGTGAACATAGGGCTGATGTGCCTTGGCAAAAAGTTCCATTTTTGTCTCATCTGTCCATAGGACATTCTCCCAGAAGCTTTGTAGCTTGTCAACATGTACTTTGGCATATTCCAGTCTGGCTTTTTTATGATTTGTTTTCAACAGTGGTGTCCTCCTTGGTTGTGTCCCGTGTAGTCCACTTTGGCTCAAACAACGACGGATGGTGCAATCTGACACTGATGTTCCTTGAGCATGAAGTTCACCTTGGATCTCTTTAGAAGTCTTTCTGGGCTCTTTTGTTACCATTCGGATTATCCGTCTCTTTGATTTGTCATCAATTTTCCTCCTGCGGCCATGTCCAGGGAGGTTGGCTACAGTCCCATGGATCTTAAATTTCTGAATAATATGTGCAACTGTAGTCACAGGAACATCTAGATGCTTGGAAATGGTCTTATACCCTTTACCTTTAACATGCTTGTCTATAATTTTCTTTCGAATCTCCTGAGACAACTCTTTCCTTCGCTTCCTCTGGTCCATGTTGAGTGTGGTACATACCATGTCACCAAACAACACAGTGACTACCTGGAGCCCTATATATAGGCCCACTGACTGATTACAAGATTGTAGACCCCTGTGATGCTAATTAGTGGACACACCTTGAATAAACATGTCCCTTTGGTCACATTATTTTCAGTATTTTCTAGGGGTACCATCATTTTTGTCCAGGCCTGTTCCATGAGTTTATTTTTTTTAATAATTCTGTTGAAGCATGGTTGAAAAGCAATGACTGACTTTCATTGGTTAACATTCATAGAATTTTTTTAAATTATTACTTTTGTCAGATTAAAGTTATTTCTGTGACCATTGTGTGTTTTTCTTTCATTGACCGAAGGGTACCAACAATTTTGTCCATGTGTGTACACACATACACAAACACACCCCTCCGCATGCACGCGCACACACACATCCACGCAGTCACAACCACACACACAAGACAAAATCGTTTATCAAGACAAAATAAATTACAAATTTTTGCTCGTGTTGCGGAACGCTCGCAAACCAGGTTACTCGAATCTGAGGTGCCACTGTATATTTTTAGCATTATTTAGACAGATTTTAAAAAATTGGCTATTCACTTGTAGCTTGCTGCCCTGTTGCTTTGCGCTTTCTCTGAAATTGTGACTTCATGTCGTACACGTTCATAGAAATTGAGCAGTCATCTGTCAGTTTGCGGCTTACTATTGTGAATGTAGTATGAGGAAAGTTTTGTTTTCGTGCCTCTATTACACTGCATAATGCATAAAATGTGACAATTTGGTAAATATTTTTTCTAAAGTAGTTTTATAGTATCACACCTAAGACTAATTACAAGCATTTATTATTTACCTGTCGACTAGAAACAATCAACTACTCTCCTAATTTCTATTCTACTTGTTTTGTTCCAGTGTAAACGCTATGTCTTTAATTCTTGCCTTCACTTTATTTGCAGCATGACTCCGGCAGTGAGTGTACTCCTGGAGAGTCAAAGAGCTCTGACATGAAGGAAAATGGGAACTACATCATGTATGCCAGAGCCACATCTGGAGACAAGTCAAACAACAACAAGTTCTCCATCTGCAGCATCCGCAACATCAGCCAGGTGTTGGATAAAAAGAGAGGCCAGTGTTTTGTTGGTAAGAGCTTTCTGCACTTTCTGTCAGTGTCTCCACTCATCTAGCTGGACTCATTTAAAAGGATCAATCATACAAAATGTTATTAGTCAGCCACGTTTGTGTGCAGTCTACTGTATAGTGATACAGTTAACATGTTATATAGGCATACATGGTGTTCTTTTAAATAATATGCCATTACCTTATCAGTTTTAAAGCTTTGCTGAAAAGGGTCTCTTTAAATTTCCTTCTCTCCTCAGAGTCTGGGCAGCCCATCTGTGGGAACGGTATAGTGGAAGGTAAAGAACAGTGTGACTGTGGTTACAATGATCAGTGTAAAGACAAGTGCTGTTACAGTGCCAATGAAGAAGACCAATTGAGGTGCAAACTAAAGCCTGATGCCAAGTGCAGGTATGTACTGAGACTGGACTGCCCACTGCTTTCAGCTTTCATGAATGCTCATAAGCTCATAGTATGCCCTGCATGACTGTATGTCACCCGTGGACAAACCCAATCCATTAGCAACCCTGACATACAAGTTAAAGCTCAGAGTGCTCACACAGCAACATGTTAGGGTTGCTCATAATTAAGCAGAATAGAAAGTGTTAGCTAACATACAGTTGAAACCAGATATTTACAAACACTTCAGAACCTTTTTTTCTTTAGTGTCAAACATTAAAATCTGAGTAAACTTTTTCTGTTTCAGATCTAGCGAGGGAGAATTTTATGGGATTTTTTTTTTATTACTCAGTCAAACATTTACATACACTTATTTAGTACTTGAAACTTTTTCACATGGACCAAACCTTTCAGGTATTCTCATACAAGCTTTCTACAATAGTTTGCTGGAATTTTGGCCCACTCCTCTTGACAGAAATGGTGTAACTAGATCAGGTTTGTAGCGCTTCTTGCTTGCACTTGCCTTTTCAGTGCTCCCACAAATTTTCTATGGGACTGAGATCAGGGCTTTGTAATGGCCACTCCAAGACCTTGATCTTGCTGTCCATAAGGGACTTTGTAACTAATTTGGAGGTATGCTTGGGGTCATTGTCCATTTGGAACTTTAACTTCCTGGCTGATGTCTTCAGATGTTGGGATGGTTGGGATGGTGTTCTGAGACTTCAAAGCTTTGCCCTTTTTCTTATAAATATACCGTTTATCATTATAGGGGCGTATAGTTAAATTCATGTTTCGTCAGACCACAGGACATGCCTCCAGAAATTAAGATTTTTGTCCCCATGTGCAGTTCCAAACTGTAGTCTGGCGTTTGTATGGTGGTTTTGAACTAATGGTTCTCTGCCCAGAGTAACCTTTCAGTTCCTCATGCTGGTACAGGACTCGCTTTATTGTAGATAATGACACTGTCTTGTCAGTTTCAGCCAGCATCTTCATAAGGTATTTGCTGTTGTCCTGGGGTTGGTTCACACATTTCGCACCAAAAAACGATCCTCTGTGAGACTCCTCCGACTTCCTTCCTGAGCGGTATGATGGTTGTACTGTACATTCCCATGTTTTTTATACTTGCGTATTATTGACTGGATGGATGAATGTGGGACCTTCAGGCATCTGGAAATTGCACCTAAGGATCTAAGAATGGAGGTCCACAATTCCTTTTCTGATGTCTTGGTTGATTTTCCCATGATATATTTTTTGCATTAAAGAAAAAAAGTTTTTTTTTTTTCAAGTGTATGTAAATATCTGGTTTCAACTGTTAACTGTAAATAAATTAACTCAAATTTATTTTAATCTTACTAAAATGTATTAATCTATTAATACCGACAAGGGATATACAGTGCGGCTTAACGTATGGAGACAAAAGTGAGATTCAGTGTTTTATTGAAATTCTCAAATTTGTTTTTCAATCAAGATAATGAGAATATACTGTATATATTTTTATTTTATGCAGTGACATTCCTATACAACCATCAATATTTAGTATTAAGTCCTTTATTCTTTAAAAGCTGTTGGATTCATCAAAATGATGTCTGCAGCACTCTGCTGTTACTCGCTCAATCCATGGCTGCTTGATTGCTTTTTGAAGATCATGTACAGAAATCTGCCTTAATTTTAGTAATTTTTGTTCAGAGGTGGATACCCAGGCTTCAGAAAGTAAAAGTCCTGACATGTACAGCACGTATTTGTTCCATCCATTAACTAAATCAGCTGATTCTAAGTAGCACAACACTTCAGCCAGATGGGGTCAAAAGAATGGTTATGTCTATAACCTCTGTTCCCTGAAGGAGAGGAACGAGGTACAACACATATTGTATGGGATATCACGCCCTCTCGTGTCCTGGCTGAAGCCACCTTTATTCACGCCTTAAAGGCAGTCACACTTGTGGTGACGTAGGTGTAGCCCCGCCTACCCTTATAAATCCTTGACACCACGGTTGACTCTCAGTTCGACAGCCGCTCTTCGCCAAGCGTAAATTAAGCGGGGCAGCACTGTGTTGTACCTCGTTCCTCTCCTTCATGGAACAGAGGTTATAGACATAACCATTTGTTCCCTTTCAGTCAATTCACTCGGTACAACACATATTGTATGGGACATATATTCACGCCCCGCTGAGCATCTACCAAAGTGAGGACCAACTGGCTGCCGCGCAGATATCACCCACAGATAACCCTTTGAAGAGCGCCCACATTGTTGCCATAGCTCTTGTTGAATGTGCTTTCACACCCTGAGGCAATGGGACACCCTTGCTGCTATAAGCTAATGTAATAGCCTCCACAATCCAATGGGAAAGCCGCTGTTTCGACAGTGCTTTACCCTTTACTGGACTGGCAAAGCAGACAAAGAATTGATCACACACGCGCATATTCACTGTACGGTCCATGTAGACGCGTAGTGCACGTACAGGGCACAAATTATGCAATTTTTCCTGCTCCACAGAAGCTAAAGGAGGGGGGCAGAAGCTATACAGGTAGCTGGCTTTTTTATGATATAAAATACAAGACCATAGAGCTATAATCGGTGGAAACCATTTTAGGTACATAGGCCGCGTTTGCATACCACGACTTCGCCGGCCAACGAGGGGCCACCAGGATTAGGGACAGGCCCTGCTGGCGCACCCTCTCTGTGACAGGCAGAATCAGTTCTACTGGAGGGAAAGCATACAATAGAGCTGGGGGCCATGAGTGTGCCAGTGCATCGATCCCCAGTGGCGCACTGTGGTCTGTTATGGAGAAGAACAGTGGGCAGTGAGCATTCTCTTTGGATGCAAACTGATCCACTACTGCCCTGCCGAAGCGCTCCCAGATCCGACCTACCACCCATGGGTGTAACCTCCATTCCCTCACAAGCGGGCCCCCTCTGGAGAGAAGGTCCGCCCCCAGATTCAGGTGCCCTGGAATGTGAGTGGCCCTGAGTGACAGAAGGTGCACACCGGACCATAGTAATAGAGAACGAGATAGTTTCAGCAGGGGAAGAGAACGAGTCCACCCTTGTCTGTTTATGTACGACACCACTGTCGTGTTGTCAGTCACACAGGCGGTGAGAGCGCACCCAGCGCTGAAATGCACGCATGTTCAGCAGCCCGAGAGGCACCACCGCGATCATAGACGCCATCATTCCCAATAACTGTAAAAACACTCTGAAACGAAGTTTGTGTTGCAACTGACACTGAGCAAGGCAGCGCTGAAACGCGGCTATTCTGTGCTCTGACAGATGTGCTCAGCTGGTTACGGAGCATATCTCGAGACCCAGGAATGAAAACTGTTGGCTCGGAGTCAGTGAGCTTTTCTGCATGTTTACTGAGAAACCTAGAGTCCGAATGTGAGACAGAACTAACGCTGTCTGTTTCTCTGCCTGATCGCTTGAGCTCGCTATTAGCGCCCAGTCGTCTAAATAGGCCAGTATACGCATGCCTCTCTCCCGAAGAGGAGCCAGCGCTGCCTCGACGCACTTCGTGAATGTTCGGGGAGCTAGCGACAGGCCGAACGGCAACACTAGGGGCCACGCCTTTGAAAGCAAACCTTAGAAATTTTCTGTGTCGTGGAAAGATTGCTATATGGAAATAAGCATCCATGAGATCGATCGTAGTGAACAAATCCCCCGGGCCTATTGCACTTAGCAATTGCCTCAGTGTAAGTATTTTGAACTTGTACGTTCTCAAAAACGCGTTCAATGTTCTCAGGTCCAAAACCGGACGTAGTCCTCCCCCTCTCTTCGGAATGACAAAATAACGGCTGTACCAACCTGAGTTCGCTTCCGAAGGGGAAACCACTTGAATCGCCCCCTTGCTCAGAAGAGAATTTATCTCCCGCTGAAGCACTGCTGCGTCGCTGTCTGACACCACGGTGTTGATTATGGACAAGAAGCGAGGCGGCTTTGTGCAAAATTGCAGTCGGTATCCCATAGCGACTGTGTTTTGCACCCATGTTGAGACTGCGCATGTGCGCCACTCGAGAAAACGGGAAGCCAGCCGGCTCACATTGAGCACCACAGGGGGGCTGCTGCCCTCTGGCGTTACGCCGGAGTGCAGCCTCATAGATGGCAGTGGGTGTTTTTGTTTTGCAAGCTTGTAAACAATGACACTCTTTATTGGTTTTAATGATTGTACATTCACACAGTTTACAAAATGCCCCATCTTTGACCTTCAAACATTTTTGGCACTTATTGTAAGCCCCTGAGAATTTTCCAACACACCCCAACTGGGGTTTATAACATAAGAGCTTAGAACACTCGTGTGTACGGGGGGTGGAATGTTCTTGGGAGACTGTGTTAGGGAATTGCAACACCGTTTGGGACTGATTCCCTGAACATAATTTTGCGGCCTCTTGGGCGGCTTTGAGAGAGGAGAAACAGCGTCTCCCTGCTGCCAAAGCTCCTCTCCCTTTAAAGTCTGAGCTAGGAGGAGTGTGGATTCTTCCTCCTGGCTGCTGAATCCTTCCGGAGGCCCGGTGGGGGGTCCCTGTTCCAGGCTCACTGACGCGGGTTTTGACCGGGAAGTCGCTGTTTCATCGGGCGAGAGCTCGCGCTAGCCGATGGTGGCGGCCGCTTAGGAGGGAGCTGCGGGGTGGTTACTTTTCGCGCCTGTTTGGGCTTCGCTTCTCGTCGCGGGATGATGTCTCGCAACGCCTCCGCCTGCTTTTTCTTGAAATCAAACTTTGTTTGAATAGCATCAAGCGACTGGCCGAATAAACCCTCAGCAGACAGCGGTTCATCTAAGTAGATGGCCCTTTCTCTATCTGGAATATCTGAGAGCATGAGCCACCACAGCACTAGCCATGCCTTTGCCGAGGGAGAGAGCCGCGCACCGAGACGTGCAAAATGTAATGTCGCGGTCCTGACCTCTTTCAGCAGCTCACATACCGGGCTGTCCTGCGGTACCAGTGAACCGAGTTCTGCTAGACGCATCGCTTGATACATCTGGAGCAGCGTGACAGAATTCAGCGCCCGGGCGGTGCTCGCTTGAGCGTGGTATATTTTCTCAAGTTGTGCGGAAGAGAATCTGCAGTGTTTGGACGGAAGGATGGTAGGACCAGACACTCCATGGTTATGCGAAGGTGCCAAGTAAGCAGCTAAAGACGGCTCCATCGGCGGTGGTCCCACTAGCCCTGCTTTCTCCACTCCGTCCAACTCTAAATACTGCCCATAGCCTGGTACTGTTACTCGGGTCGACAGTGGCTTGTTCCATGACGCCATTAGCTCACCGACAAAGTCGGGAAACATTGGCAAGCAGTTTCTGACCGTTGTCGGTTCCGGAGGAAGAAAGAATCACGAGAACCTCGACGGCTTCTGAGCCGGCTGTGGGGAGGGCCACTGCACCTCCAACTTCTCAGCTGCTCGTCGGTAGAGAGCGAAAAATGAATTGTCGTCTCGAGCCACTAACGTAGTAGCCCCGGAGCTCTGAGTCGACGGTAACATTTCCTGTTCGTCCACTTGACAGGCCGTGCGTTTCCAGACCGATGTCGAGCATGTCATCCTCGTGGAAAGCAGGCCCCTCAGAGCCCGGCTGCTCACCGGCGCTGTAGGAAAGCTCACGGTCCTCTGACCCCTCAAAATACTCCATTTGCTCTGCCCAGCTAAGTGCGGGGACTTCTGCAGATACAGGCGAAACTGGGACTGCTAATTCGGAGAGGAGGGGGTCTTGCTGAGCGACTGTATTCTTCCCTAGTGTTCTCTCCACAAATGTGACCCATCTTTCTAGCATAGAATGCCGGAGCTGGCGACAGAGCGCACACGGGCTCGGCTAGCGCTCTCCTAGCGTGGAGAATACCCAAGCAGACGGGGCACGCTTCATGCTGGTCCTTCTCATGCAAGGAGAAGCCACATCCCTGAGGACAGGGGCAAATAACGGACTTCTTCCTTACTACAGTAGCTTGCTATGTAGCTATGAGATGTAGCTACCACTCACTGACACTGGACTTAAAATCAGCGCTCCGCGGGTAGACGACTCACCAATTGAGGTTGTTGTCGCTAGCACCAACAAGAACAGTTGAGCTGATTTCAAGTCTAGTGTTGTAATGAAAAGCACGTAGAGTTGCTAACAGCAGCTAGAGAACTCTACCAAGCAAGGTGTTCACAGCGAGGTGAAGAGCGTAAGAACTGAGAGTCAACCGTGGTGACAAGGATTTATAAGGGTAGGCGGGGCTACACCTACGTCACCACAGGTGTGACTGCCTTTAAGGCATGAATAAAGGTGGCTTCAGCCAGGATACGAGAGGGCGTGATATCCCATACAATATGTGTTGTACCGAGTGAATTGACTGAAAGGGAACTACTTACTGATATCACCTGTTTTGTACACGAGGGATAACTATAACACTGTACATAGATTGCATATACTGTATGTTACGGTGTCTTAATACTGTTAGCCAGATCTGTAAGTAGGAATCTTCTTGTTTACATTACCAGTCTGAAGTGACTCCATTCCATTTTTTTCCTTAATGTGACACAGATCTGATTTGGTTCGGGCTGTCTGAATGCCAAAAAATGGCTAGTGATGTGAATGTAGTGTGGGTGGGCGTGGGTGGGTGTGTGTGTGTGCGCGCGCGCAAATTGCACTTCAGGGAGCTTGGATTATATGTGCTAGTCTCTGTGTGCACTGACTAAGTATGTACTTGCTTAGCTAGTCTTCCACTGTGTACAGACTTGTAAGGGCCAAATAGCATTGTGTTCTCTCAGACTTTGTCTATTTCACAAAGCCTTGTGCACACTGTTTGTTGTATTGCCTGGCTGTGACATAACTCAGACCTCACTATCACACAGCCATACTTCCATGTAGTTTAATTTCATCTATGTATTAATTCATTCACTCATTCATCCATTTATTCATTTATGTATTCATTACTGTGTGTTTGTTTGCTCATATACATCATTGTTGTATGTGTACATTTATTTAATCAGGTCATTCCCTCTTTTTTTTTTCATTTTCTATTACAGTCCCAGTCAGGGTCCATGCTGTACAGCTCAGTGTGAGTTTAAGGGCCGGGATGAGATGTGTAGGAACGAGTCTGAGTGCGCTCTTCTGGGCAAGTGCAGTGGTTCCAACGCATCTTGTCCCACTTCTACACCAAAGGCAAATTTAACAGCGTGTAATCAAGATACACAAGTCTGCATCAGTGGGGTATGAACTGACTTTCTGTATTTATGAAAGTATCTGTATGTTGGCGTGTGTGAGAGAATGGGTAGGGGATTAAAATA
Organism: Clarias fuscus; assembly: GCA_030347435.1. Classification (NCBI taxonomy): domain Eukaryota; kingdom Metazoa; phylum Chordata; class Actinopteri; order Siluriformes; family Clariidae; genus Clarias; species Clarias fuscus. Next base: position 11,563,531 of record CM059228.1, read on the forward strand.
TAGCTGATAATTTGACAGTCATGCCAGACTCCTTGCAAGTAGATGTTTTTTATACATCATACTCTTAGATCTAGCCCTCTGTGTCTTCCCTTCCCTCTTTTCAGGGTTGCACTGGCTCCATATGTGCGCGCTACGGGCTGGAGATATGCACATGTGCAATTGAAGATGGGAAGGATGAGACAGAGTTGTGCCATGTTTGCTGCATGAAGAAGAGTAAGAGCATACATGTACATGCATACATTAATCAGCGATAATATCAAAAAGACTGCCAGGTAAATTACATAAAGTGATTAGCCCATGTTTCTATAATCTAGAAAATAAATCCAAACTTGTCTTCAAACCTTTGGCTGATGTTTTACACAAACATTTTAATGAAATAAAATATAATTATTATTATAATTTTGTAAAGTTTGAAATAGTGGTTTTAAACCAGAAAAGGGGACTAAGCAAGCAGTTGGGATGAGGCACATTACTACCATTTTGACAAAGCCCATACCACCATGAATAGTCTTTGCTTCCTGTGTGTGATTTTTACGTCTACACCTACATCTGTACACAGATGAGCCCGGCACATGCAGGAGTACAGCCTCTGCAGAATGGGAAACATTTTTCCAAAGGAAGGTTCGCACTCTGCAGCCCGGATCTCCCTGTAACGACTTTAAAGGCTACTGTGATGTATTTATGAAGTGCAGGTTGGTGGATGCTGATGGGCCACTGGCCAGACTCAAAAAGGCTATTTTTAACCCTGAGCTTTATGAGACCATTGCTGAGTGGATAGTGGTGAGTGCAACTTTCTATATTGTCTTTTAGTGATGGGTGTGTGAGATATGGTTACTTCTGCAACAATGTTTAATATTTTTCTATATATTACAGGCTTACTGGTGGGCTGTGCTGTTGATGGGTATTGCTCTTATCTTGTTGATGGCTGGATTCATTAAGATCTGCAGTGTTCACACGCCAAGCAGCAACCCCAAACTACCCCCACCAAAACCATTGCCAGGTAATTCATCAGCCAAACTGCCCATCACAAACCACTACTAGGTAATATATTCAATTACCCTTCTCCCCCAAACCACTACCAAGAAATATACTTAATAATTTAGTTTAATTTAATTATTTAGCCCCTTATAAGCCCAATAAGCCCCTTTTCCCAAACCACTACAAGGTAGTATACTTAATTACCTTCCCCACCCGAACCACTTTCAGGGTAATTGAGTAATATACTCAATTACCCTTCTCCCAAACCACTGCCAGGTAATATACCTAATTGCCCTATGCCTACCAAACCACTACCAGGTAATATAATCACTTACCATGCTCCCCCAATAATACTCAATTATCCTGACCATCCCAAATTACTACCAGATAATATACTGAATTACACTGCTCCCCCAAACCACTACTAGATAATGTACTCAATTACGTTTCTTGCCTGCTTTGGAGAAGGCCCGGGTTTGATTCCGACCCTATGCCCAAACGTCAGCCAGTGGATTGCCTGCCAGTCCCAAGCCTGGATAAAATGGGAGGGTTGCGTCAGGAAGGGCACCCGGCATAAAAAATGTGCCAAGTTGTTGTCCACTATGGTGACCCCTCGATGGGTCCAGCCGAAAGACTAACAACAACCCTGCCTCTCCCAAACCACTATCAGGTAATATATTTAATTACCATGCTCCTCCCAAAACATTAAAACGTAATATACTCAATTACCCTGCTTCTCCCAAAACATTTTCAGGTAATATCATCAATTATCCTTCCCTACTCAAACCACTGCTAAGTAATATATTCAATGGCCCTGCTCCTCCCAAACCATTACCAGGCAATATACTCGATTACCTTTCCCTTCCCAAACAACTCCCAGGACATTACCAGGACTACTACTCCTCCCAAAACATTAAAACGTAATATACTCAATTACCCTGCTTCTCCCAAAACATTTTCAGGTAATATCCTCAATTACCCTGCTCCTCCCAAACCATTACCAGGCAATATACTCGATTACCTTTCCCTTTCCAAACAACTACCAGGTAATATACACAATTACCTTGCCCCTCCCAAATCACTACCAGCTTCTCTACTGGAGAACATCAGATTAGTTCTAAAGTCACTTCTGCTCTTTTGGCCTAAAATTACTTTCTCTGTAAATCACAGCCAAGTTATCCTGCTCCACGGTGCCGCTCTATGCCCCAGTGCAGTCAAAAATGGCAAGACAAGTGAAGTGAATAATTGAAAATGGCTTTTGTTTTCTACCTGCTCTTTCACCATCAGTAATACTCAGAGTCAGCACCCTCCTCATCTTTCCATTTCACCTTCCTCCATTTGTATGAAAATTGAAGAGCACCTTTGAGTCTTAGGTTCTCATTGTAACACAAGGGATATGGAGCCACTGAGTACTTGTGTCTTCCCTTCTTTTCTATTTTATTTTTTATTTTTTTACCTTATTCCCCTTACCTTACTTCCCTCTGGACTGTTTCCCTCTGCTTCATATTTTTTATTTGCCTTTTTCTCTCCCTGCCACTAGCTGTGTCTTTCGATTGAGTCCCATTTTTAAGGATACATTTAAAAGTCTATAAAAATGAATTGAAATTGTGGTGCAGCTCTGTTAAAATAAGGAAATTAGACTGTTTCAAACAGGAAGTGCAGCACTGTTTCAGACAAGACATTTTATCTCCTGCTTTTATCTGCTGCTCTGTTTCAGACAGGAATTGCTGCTCTGTTTTAGTCAGGCACTATGGCTCTGTTTCAGTAAGGAAGTGCAGCTGTTGACAAGGGCATGTCTTTTTTGTTAGGGACTGTGAATCAGTTTCTATCAGGATGTGCAGTCAGGAACTTCAACTCTTGTTGAGCATGGTATTGCATTGTGGTCACAGTCTTTGGTCTTTAGAAAGCCATGTTTGTTTGTAGATCCCAGTTTCTGTAGCAACCTGGTGTTGACTGATTTAATCTCAGGTAATCTGCAACATTTCCAGATTCAGTTCTTTGCTCAAATCATAATGTCTCTCTCCTCCTCATTCTGTAGGTACACTGAAGAGGAGAAGAGCTCAGGGTCAGAGTTCTCAGCCTGTGCACCATCGCCAGCCCAGAGAGATCTATCAGATGGGACAGATGCGCCGCTAAGCTCCGCAGTCTGCCTTGGTTCTTCCTAGTGCCTACAACAGGAAACACTTTACTCCAAAGAGTTACTGAACCAATCAATTAACCCCATTCACAGGCTTAAAGAACTGGTGAAAGGAAACACATCTCCCACAAGAAACTTCAAACAAACTACTTTGTATCACTGTTATGTGTTCTGACGGGGATATGATCTTTTTTTAGTATGTTTGTTTGAAGCAGTTCTTCACGTTTTTTGTCGCTCTCCACATTTAAGTCTCTTTTTTCCTTCACCTGAATTTTTCCCAAATACTGCCATGCCATCTTGCTGATCTGATATGATGGGGATGTGCAGAGTTTCTGTGTTCCAGCAAGCCAAAGCTAGGGAAGCAAGAGCTCCGTCTGCATAGACTCTTTTGCCAGAGTAATTATAAATATCCCCAATTAAAAAATGGAAGTATACAAAAGTAAGCTTTTTTTTTAAGTAAACATTCTTTCTCTTTCTCTTTTTCACTTGTACAGTTTTTCACAAAATGTCCCCCCCCCCCCCCCCCCCCCCCCCCTTAGTGCATCTTATGATTGTGGTTTTCTGTCAGATAAATACAACTTAATTACTTTTTTGACTGACACTCAGGACAAATTAAAAAGCCTAGAGCGTTGTGAGTCTGAGGGGTGAATGAAAAGCGCTTAATGGTTCTTGGTGATTTTTTTTTTTTCTTCCCAGCTGCACGTCCTTCTTTTATTGTATAACCGAGACGGAGTATTGTTCTTGTTGTAAGTCAGATTCATTCTGATCTCATGCATTGCTTGCATTTGAAGAGTTGCATAGTTTAGCTTGAGTGAAATTTGAAAATCCTGAGAATGGGCGCAAGAGAGAAAATTTGACTTGTTGATTGTGTTAGCTTTTGGTGAATGGCCTTATTTCACATACATTCAGCTGTGAAAGATTGTGAGAAGTGTGCTGTGTGTTTGTGTGTTTTCTTTCTGCCATGTTCAATTTGGAGTGTTGAGCTCATGTCAGCTATAGGATCCACCACTATTCCAAATGTTGTACACCTGACGAGGAATTTTCTGTGGCATGATTACGGTCAAAGCCCTTATTGCTATGGGAATAGCTGCTAACAGATGCTGTTGGGAGAATTTTGGACTTCAAGAAACATATTAAAGAAAAATTAGGAGGGCTTTTGACTTCATGTTGTGGTTTCTACATGACCACTTTCCGTATCGGAGCAAATACAGAAAGTTAATTCAGGAAATAAACCAAGTAGAATCTGTAAGTAGTATCTGTTAGTAGTGGAGATGTATTTAAAGGTTGGTTTGGTAAGATTTCCTCCTATTTATACATGAGTTGTTGATAAAATAATGCTATCCTAAAGCTCTGTTCCGTAACCACAGAATTCTGGTGGTCGATTTTTGCTAGCGAAATATACATTTATTTGTGGTGGAAAATTGACATTTCGAGATTAAGGATGGACTTGGAAACCACCAATACCTTGTTGGAGTAGAAGGGCTATAACTACTTTTGATTTTCTTATTCTGTTCCACCCATGCTATACACGATGAGCAAAAACGATCAGAATTCCTTCCTTCAGCACATGCAGTCCAAAACGTATTCTTTTCTGTAAACACTTTCTGCTCTACCTGAGCCTCCTACAGGGTCGTATATGTAAATAGCTCCTGCGTTGATTTGCTGAGGCACTTCAAAAAAAAAAGTTATATTCTGTCTGTAATAAAAGATAGTACAAATTTCAAACAAAATACAAGATATTTAAATAAAATTAGTTTTTCTTGTTGGAATTTCTGTTGGTCCATGTAACACATTTATCAAGTTCTTCAGGTGCTCTCTGTAGCAGCAGAGTCCTCACTCACAGATCCTGTGCACTCCAAGGTCCTCCCTTCGGGCATGTTTATCAGTGGGCAGGTCATATCATGTCCTTTTTTAGGAAACTGAAGTATGCCGTTATTCTGCTTGCCCTTATTCTATGAGTATGCCCTCATTCCATGTTGCCAAACGGTGGTTGGTGGTAGCGTTTTGCTTTAACTTAGAGACTCTGATCTTACTTAATCGTTCTTATTCTTCTGTGGTAAAGTGGTGTGGGTGGGGTTTGGCGGGCTTTTAATCCAAACATGTCTTTTATTTCAGGTCTTGCTTTAAACATATAACAGGAATGTGCACTGATATGGATGTTAAATGTGTGGAATTTGAATGATAAAGAAATATGTCCAATACTACTGTTTGATTTTAATAGCCGCTGTGTTTTATACAGTACCCTTTCTTTCGTTTTTCTTTTTTCATGATACCCATTTTCTTTCCCTTTCATTTGTGCTCAGTTTGAAAACTTTTTACTAAAATTGCAAAAAGTATTGTGCAAAGTTATGTAATTTTTTGAAGTACTTGAAACGCAGTAATAAAAATAGATTTGGTCAATTTCTCGATCCACAGTTTATTCACATTAATAAAAACAGACATGAAACAGATTTCAGAGACCTGTTTCTTCACAATTTTTAAAATTTTCCTCTTGAAAACAAATTCTGTATTTGCTGTTAGGTTTTAAACATTCGTTAAGTAGATGTAAACCTGTAGTTATTTTTTTTACAGATTACAAACTTTAGGTTATATAAACTGTATCGCCATAACATTAAACCACCCATGCTGGTCCCTTGTAACGGGGCGTTCATCTGGAGGATGTTCTGTGGTGTCTGGAGCCAGGACGTTGGCAGCGCTGTGTGCTTTGGGTTGCCTGGTGGGGCCTCTGCAGATCAGAATTTTTGTTTAGTGTGTCCTATGTGTGCTGAACCAGATTGGGATCTTGGGAGTTTGGAGGCTGAGTCATCGCCCTTGGGCGCTTTGCCTGCTGGGCCCCATGCGTGGCAGCCTGTAGTACACTGGCTGTTCTGGTGCATTTCTGCCATGGCCAGCATTGACCTTTTTGCGGATTTGTGCTGACTTGGCTTTTTCGTGGGATTGGGCAAGAAGGGCTGGCCTTCGGTCCTCACGTCTTAGGTGCCCATGATTCTGGCACCGGTTCACTGGTATATAATTGATAATCAGTGTTAATCAGACCACGTAATCATTGATTCATTTACACTGGCATCTCATTATCTTCTTGTTTTTCAACCACATTTCTTTGTCCAAAGATGCTCCTGCTGCATCAAGTAATAAAAGTGCTGTTCTGACTGGAATTTTCAATACTCCATCTCTTGAGCCAGGTCCAGTGAGGTAGAACATTAGTTTGGCTGTGAAAAGGCTGGCTCTGAAAGTTTTATTTTTGTATTTATATATATTTTTTGAAACTGCTGAAATGCTGAACCTTGGTGGCCTCAATATATAACATTTTTATTAAAGCTATTTGTGGTATTTGTTGATATAGGATTCTGAATAGGTAATTGAATGTAATGCTTTTTCTTTATTGATTTTTTTGCCTGGGGAAATCCCATGAGATTATGACTGAGAAGAGCTGATGAGGATGAGGGCTGTGTTAAAAACTGCATACTAATCAAAATAATATTTCATCAACTTTCCTTCTGTGGATGGAAAAAGATGGTCGATTTAAACAAGTCAGAAACGTCTCTTGGATGCATTTCTAAACAACTGAAGATTCCAAAGTCAATTCAAACATTTGTACATGTATACATAGTTATTTGATGGCATAGCCAAGATCTGGAAGAAAAGAAAATCTAATGTCATCCTCACTACCAGGACTTGGAAGATGCTGGGGCACCAGTGTCACTGTCTATGTTCAAGAAAGTTTAACATGAAGTGAAAGTCTGCCATTAAAGAAAAAAGGTTTGCTTATAAAAATAAAAAAAAAAACTCAATTAAAATTTGGAGCTGACCACCCTGATAAAAAAAAGCTTCCTCGAGTAAGGTTTTGACCAGATATGGGTTTAAATGAGTGAATGTAAGGTATTTAACTCCAAGAACACTGTACAGTAGCAAACTGTTAAGCATGGTGGCAGTAGCATCATGATTTTGGGCTTGAAAGAGCTGTCCTCATGGAGGAATATCTGAGAATTCTTCATTATAGTCTTAAGTCCATGCAGTTTTGACCCTGTACCCACTATCTTTCCCTAACCATCACCACCACTACCCCCATAAGAAAGTTTGAGAGAGAGAATAACTATCTCCTTTACAATGGTAAGGACAATGATGAATCTTATTTATTATTATCTATACCCACCCATCTTCGAACCCTATATATCATGTGGCTTTCTCCTATCTATTCTCTAATACAAATGTTTCTTTCTTTTACTTTCTTCCATATTACCGCAAACTTATGAACTACATTATGAATTCTATGGTTTATCTTCTACATTTTACATTCTACATTTAATTGATTACGCCCTTCCATTTACTTACTTGCGACGCTCTTGGTTTCAACCATATAATTATTTTTAATTTTGTCTCTATCCTTAAAATTCTAAACAAGTATTTAACGTCCTGCTGAAGAAGCTGTGATCAAGTGTATGCTCTAACTGAAGTGTGCCTTGAAATACTATTTCCAAATTATGTCCATCCAACAGCCTTTCAAAACTGGGCATGGGTATGATTTGCCACTTTTCCACCCCATATCCTCACCAACATGTTAAATTAACATCACTATAAGTCACTTGGACAACTGGTGTTATAAAGAATCCTGCACCAATTTTTCCATTAATGTTGCCTTTAAATTTGGGAATTTGTAGTTTCACATATATTTAAACTAATGTTCCCAACTAATTAATGATTTATCAACTGTATGTTCAGTTCCTTCTCCCAAACATCTTTTAATAAGATTTTCTGCTTACTAAATTCCTCTGTAGAATTCAATATAGCTCACTCAACTCATTTTTTTATACAGTATGTTCCTGCTTTTATATGATCTTTTTACATATTCTATAAGCATGAGCATCAGTGTGTCTCATTTTGTTCATGTTACTTCCTCTTTTTCCAGATTACATCTCTGCAGTAAATAACAATGAAAATTAGTTTTGAGTAAGTTACAGTATCCCACAAAAGTAAGTACACCCCTCACATTTCAGCAACCACTTAATTATATGTTCTAAAGGGACAGTACTATAGAAATGATAATTGGATATACTTTATTGGATATACTATAGAAATTATATTGGATATATACTTTAATGTGCAGCTTGTATAGCAGTACAGATTTACTGTCCTCTAACCATAACTCAACATGCACCACAGGTGCTCAATAGGGTTCAGGTCTGGAGACATACTTGGCAACTTCATCACCTTCAGCTTCATCAACAAGGCAGTTGTCATCTTGTCGTGTCTTGGGGTTATCATCATGTTGGAAAACTGCGGTTTGGCCCGTTTTTTCTTTCTTTCTTTCTTTCTTTCTAAGGGAGGGCAGCATACTGCATTCTGCTTCAGAATGTCACAGTATTGTTTGCGAGCTTACTCGTGAGCCAGGCTTTCTTCTGGGATGACGGCCATGCAAATCAACTTGTTGCAGCGTGCGGCGTATGGTCTGAGCACTGACAAGCTGACCTCCCGCTTCTGCAACCTCTAAAGCAATGCTGGCAGCACTCATGAATCAGTTTTTAAAAGCCAGCTCCTCCACCTAAAGCACAGCATGAAAGCTCAACTTCTTTGATCGACCTGTTCTGAGTGGAACCTGTCATGGAAAAAAACCTTTGTATAACCCTGGCCACTGCACTGTAACTCAGTTTCAGGGTTTTACTGATCTTCTTGTAGCCTAACCCATCTTTGTGAAGATGAAACAATTTTGTTTCTCAAATCCTCTGAGAATTCTTTGCCATGAGGTGCAGCCATGTTGGTCGTCCAGTGATCAGTATGAGTGAATTGTACTTAAAGCACCAGATTTTAAATGTTCTAATATAAGATACGCAAATTTGTCTGGTCATATCAAGCTGACAAGCACATGAACATGATGAACAGGACAAGTGACTTTGAATGGTTAAACCATGTACAGCTGTTATCAATTAGAGTGTACTCACATTTGGCACCATTGGTGCTATTTTATTTTCAGAGGACAGTAAATCTATACTGTTATACAAGCTGCACATTGACTACTCGAAAATACTGTATATTAAAGTTTCATTGTCCTTTTGAGAAGGGGTGTAATCAATCGTTATTTTCCAAAGTTTGTTTAATACAGCCACACTGCTGTTTAGTCCCAATCCTGTGAGTTCTGTTCACACTGTGAATGTTCTTACTTTCTACTGACAGTTTTTTTTTTATCATGCATCTTTACTGAGCATTTAAGTGATTTATATTCATGGTTTTTTGAGCCACATTTCTTCCATCAAAGTCCTTGCAGGTCCCAATAATGTGTGGGACGGTTCTTAACCCAATGCCAGTCATTTCAAATCTCCTTTCTTGATTTGAAGTGGTCATTCAGAGTATATTTCCTTTTTTTCCCCTTAGTAATCATCCTAGTAAATATTTAGCTATTCAAGGTTTCCCTCATTTGTTGAAACATTTTTATTTTTTTCATCATTTCAAGTTTTACTCGAGGGCTCTGTCAAATTATAACACGTTATAATTGCTGTTTGCTCCTGGAGAGACTCCTAGGTCCAACTGTCCATAGCTCCTCAGTAGCCTAAGTGCTCAAATAACATTTACTTAGAGAGATAGTTTGGATGTTTTCAAGTCTATTATAAGACTTGAGCTGGATATAAGTACATTACCATAGGTCTTGGTCATTGCAAATCTGCACCGGACAATTTTAGTAATCTGGGCCAAATTCCACAACCCTCGTTCCATTTAAAAATGCTCTGCCGAGTCTCAAATGAAACAAATAAGTTACATTTGAAATAAATACACTATAACTTTGAAAGATACTAACTTGTTTTAGCTTAGTGGGTGTGCAAAGCTTTATATCTTATATATAATTATTTATATCTTATTTATATAATATAATCTCACCTGAAGTTTGGAATGCATTTTTGCATGGAACGAGGGTTGTGAAATTTGGATTCGATTACTTACATGGTACTGTACTTCCGTTCCGGTTGACAAACTTCACAGTTGGTGTGAAGAGCAGGATCATTCATAATGACTGTGACTTATGGTAGCGGGCTTACACTGTATGCACATCAAATTTGATTTAAGAGAGATTTGAAGGGGGAAAAAATGCTATCTAGCTTGTTAGCTAAACTAATGAAAAGGAATCCTAAAAAGTCAGCAGGGATTCAAAAATTCAAACTAAAGGAAAGTGATCAGTCAACAAGGGTGGGAACAAAACAGTAACTGGTTTCAGTTCTTTTGTCCTGCTTAACCTAAGCTCGTCCTTTTTTTGTCCTTCGTTTGTCTTTTCGTAATAATTAGGAGGTCATACATGCACAAACACAAAACCGCCCCGGCTGTTCTTCAGTCGCGTGACTTCATGTGCTTTGGCTTTTCCTTCTTTTCATCACAGCGGACAAACAGCTTTTCCTCAGAGGGCTGGATAAATATACCATCTTCTACCTTGGCACAGAACGTGGTTCTGTGGAGGTGAGGAGAAAAGAGGGATCAGAGGCCAAAATCTAATTAATAATCATAAAATTAATTTGCATTACAAGTGTACAGTATGTGTTTATATCTGTGTGCATGGTTTTTACATGTTCTCCCCGTGCTTGGTGGGTTTCCTCCGGGTGCTCCGGTTTCCTCTCAAAAACATGCAGACTAGGCTAATTAGTGTTCCCTAATTGCCCATAGTGTGTAAATGAGCATGTACGCTATATGTGTGTACCCTGGATAGATGGATTGTCACCCCATGGGTGTACCCTGCTTCATGCCCTAAGTCTCCTAGGAATGAGCTCACAAAACATGATACCTGACGTAGACAGCCTTTCTATCTGTTGAGCAGACTGAACCATGTGTGCCATTATAAATGTCCCCCAATATTTATAATGTGTTAAACCAGGTTTTTTCGGAAAAGTTATAAGCTGTAAGGCATAAATAAAGCTTGATGTATCCACTAGGGGGCACTGTTTAATTGAGTCTGAGCATTGTTTCCAACATTACAGTATTAGGCATATCATTCTCTAGGGTGAGGCATAAAATATTTATAGTAAGGTGCCAAAAAATTGTGGACACAATCATTTCAATTGAAACTACTGAGATCATGATTGTAACTCACAATCCTTTGACCATGTTAGTAAAAACAATATATAAATATGTAAAAACATATTGTTAATATTCTTACAAGAACAGAAGAGCATGGTACTAATTTATTGTCAAATTTGTACTGCAGTAGTTAGAAATCCAGAATAGAATGCAGTGTGTTAAAAGCAAAGCAGCAATGATTAGATAATGATTAACTTGTTGATGAAAACTTCACACACAACTCTGCTTTCCAGGATTTGTCTTCTGCAGATACACTAAGGATGGAGTAAAGGAATGGTGCTCTGTTTTATATATATTGCCTCCCTGAACACAGACGTATTCTTTTACCTCTGCTGTGTCTCTCCTGCTTTGACTCGAATCTTGCCAATGGTGATCTGTTGCCTGTCTTCCTTGCTCCCCCATGCCATTATGTTCTTCATTTTGCTCCACATGTTGGTCCACAGTGCATCTGCCTCCCAGGCTACATGCAACATCATCAGATCTCCGATGTCAGTGTCCATGGTGATCAGAAAAGTGTAGGTCTTACTGCCTGAGAGTTCCTTTACTCTAAGAGGGAAAGATGGTATAAAGGGACACATTCGATTAATATGCATTTTTATGCTTATACACTATATGGACAAAAGTATTTGGCCAAACCTGCCATGACATTCTATAAAATCTTTTATATGGAGTTGCCCCCTCTTTTGCAGCTATAACAGCTTCCGCTCTTCTTGGAAGGCCGTCCATAATAGTGTTTCTGTGTGAATTCGTGCCCATACATTCTGTAGAGTGTTTATGAGGTCAGGCATTGATGTTGTTGGATTAGAAGTCCTGGCTCGCAAACTCCCTGTTACAGTTCATCTCAAAGGTGCTTGATGGGGTTGAGGTCAGGGCTCTGTGTTAGGGCCAGTCAAGTTCTTTCACATCAGACTCATCAACCCAGGTCTTTATACAGTAGTGCTTGCTTTGTGCACTGAGTTACAGTCATGTTGGAATAGACTTCCAGCATTGCATTTTCCAAGATGTTTTAGTATGCTGAAGCATTAAGGTTGTCCTTCACTATGGATAAGGGGCCTGAATTCAATAATTTGCTGGTTTGGCCCAATACGTTTGTCTAAATAATGTACAGTACTGTAAGTCATTGATTAACTGAAGTCTGACTCAAGGATCACTGCAGAAAAAAAAAATCAGATTTCTACTTAAAAAAAAAAAATTTTTTTTTTTTTTTATTACATGTTATTTTAATTCAGGACATACTATTCTTTTAACTTAACATTTGCTCTAAACTAATGCACTGACCTTGGCCCAAATCTCTAATGATGTTTGTTGATTCTAACATTCCTGATATACTGTACAAACATTGTGTGATGCAACAGTTATTAGCTTTAAGCGTGATACTGTACCCACGTTCATGTTATGTAACAAGTTTTAGAAACAGGTGTGTAAAAAATCAGGGATTTAGCTCCAAAAAAAAATTAAAAATCTGTGTGTGAGGTTGTATAAGAGCTTACACGGTGATTGGCAGGGTTTCACTCTCTTCAAGCGTGCCGGTGAGTTTGATGGTGAGAGACGGATCAATCTTTTCAAACTGTGTGGAGAGCTGGATCCTGAATTGAAAGTGATACACTGCATGATGATTGGAAAAAAAAAGATGTTAGTGATAACACTCTTTCATGCAAGTTGAAATTTGTTTGAAATTTGGTTAACACTAGGTAACAATTAATAATGTGAACGTAGATGATTCTCCTGCACACAGTCTTAATTGCAGCATGATTATGAATCCATAAGGTCCAATGACTCACTTAATGGTTTACTGTATTATTACAATATAACCATAAGAAACCTTCAGACGGCTGGTGGCATAGGCACTCCCAGTTACGATCTTATGTATTATAGTTTACTATACTAAGCTACAGTACATATTATAATATACCATAGTATAACCATGGTACTACAGACATTACCACTTTTTGCACCATACGACTTTATAGTGTATCAGGGTGGGTACTATGGCACTTCAGTGGGTATCATGGCTGTACATGTGGCACTTCAGTGGGTTCTGTGGTAGTACTATGGTGTATACTGTAACACTTCGGTGAATACCATGGTACTTATTAGATACCACAGTGACTATTAGAGTTCAGCAGGTATCTAATATGGAATGTTTGAACATACAGGATATTACATATTAGTACATACAGTATGTAAGTACATGATATTTAACAGGTAGTAGCATATTAGTACTATAGGTACTATAAAAGGTAAAATGGCACTGCATACTGTAGGCTACAGTATAAAATATTAACTTTATAACAGTATCCTGGTACATGTTCCATGGTATCATATTATGGTAATATATACAGCAACATGTACTGTTGTACAAACGTATGAACCATTGAAGAACCATGTACAACGATAACATTTCTTATAGGAATGGTGAAGCTCACCTGTCTGTTTATTCATTTACATTTATTTCCTAAAATCTAAAACCTATTATTCTGAAAAAAGTTCTTTTTTCAGATCAGCATCTAGAAATCATATCCATTAGCATTAGCATTAACCCATCCAACAATGTAAACATGCACATTTGAACTCAATCAAAGCAGAGGACTTGCTTGCTCACGTAGCCATCAGTGAACCATAGACTTGGTCCATAAACCCCACCTTCCAGCCACTAGCACTAAGGTCTGAGCTGCATCAGGTTCATGGCTAATTGAACCCTTTTACACTGTTACAACAGCACTTTTCGCTTCTCTTACATTTGTATGGCATAAGCGAGCGGGTTTTGAGGAACAGCCTCTTGCTGGCGCTCGTGCGGACCTTCTTGATGTCATAGCCGAGGGTGTTACAGCGGTTTTTGCGGCAGTCCAAGCAGACGCCCTTGTCAAAGGCGGCGTTGTCTCTGCACTTGTAGGCCGTGATCTGCTTGTCTCTGTTCAGGAGAGAGTCGATAAAAAGGTGCACAGCTCTCTCGTGGGCACACTTCACCGTCTGCTCGAAGCCTGGAATAAGACACGAATAAGGAACCGGTCTTACCTTACAGTTGTTATTAATCTGTTTGTCATCACATAGTCCCTAAAGGTTTTACTTCTCACCTAGGCAGTAGCTACTGAAACTTTTTAACACAGCAGCAATGTCTGCATCTCTTTCTGCGTTATAGTTGTCTTAACCTAGTTTTTATTTGCTTACTCTGCCTGATCAACATAGCATGTCCATCACATGACTCCTTACATGACTCTTTGATTAGATATCTTAAGCCTGTTGTCCAGCTCATGCATTTCACATAAAGGCGTATTTTGACAGCCTGCAGACATGAACTCAGCAGGGTGGACAGCACCACGCTGCAGCTGGGCTGATTAAGATTTGTGCCTGACAGCTTCTTTTATGCTGGTGAACTTTTTATCTGAGGAAGTTGTCAAATCTGTTTTTTTCATCAGCTGAAAATGTTGAAGTTTCATGGCGATTTTTTTCAAGATACCAGTTTCATCGAAATGATTCAACTTTAATGGCAAAGCTCATTTTCACCAATCCCTCAATTCAGTCTTTCACCAGTATCCACCCTTTAATCTCTTCCTCTCACCCATTCCCTCTCGTCCCCCACTGTTCATACTTACCCATAAGGCCATACTGAGACAGGTGTGAGTACAGGTTCTGAAAGTGCAGGTGGCACCCGGGCTGAAACGATCCTCCGTTAGGATAGAAGTCGTAGTGAGCGACGGGTTGTTTAATGCCCACGCTAAGGCCCATGTGCTGCTGGGTAAATGTGTGAATGGCGTCCACAAACCTGGCATCATCTGGGGAGAGTCTGTCTATAGAGGACATGCCTTCAAACAAGGGGCCTGCAGGGTCCAGGCCTACACACACACACACAAACACACATATTGTATTAATGCACTTAATTATGTGACTTAGTCTATGATGCAAGTCAAAAAAGGTCTCATTTAATTCCCATGCTGGGAAAACGCATCTTGTCCTTGCCTGTCTAACACTCTTTAGTTGTAAAGCAGTCCTACATAATGCGAAATTCATTTTTTACATTTTATTTAGACAATCAGGTGGGTCTCCGCCAATCAGATTTTCCCCCTAATGTGACCTCACATTAGAAGATAACCCACACACACACACACACACACACACACACACACACTTTGTTATTTAGCTCCTCCCAGCTCTGCTCTTCTCTGGCACAGTGCGGCTCTTTGGGAATTCCTTTACATACACCAGGAAACAGTACGTTCGCAAAAGGAAATGTGTGTGTTCCAGGTATAACCTGTGTTAACTTGTTATTTTTAACAAGTTGTTATTGCTATTTTTATACTTGAAATAGCAAAAGGCCAAGAGTCAAAATCCTTCCAGAAATAGATGCTTTCTCATTATATGGAAGTAAATATACTGTGAAAAGGGCATGTCTCCGTAGGTGAGGTTTACTGTAAATGTTGAGAAACAAGCGAGGTCACACGAGGTCATTGAGTTCAAGCTGAGTGCAAGAAGTAACTTGTAAAGTAGACGTCTTCTTATTTCCTGACAGGAAAATGAATTTGTTGCTTAAAACTGGGTACTGCGTTTTTCTTTCACAGTCCAAAGACATACAATTTGTTTAATGGTGTTCCCAAATTGCCCGTAGTGTGTGAATGAGCGTGTGAGTGTGTGTGCCCCGCTGCGATGCATTGGCACCCCATATAGGATTACCCCGCCTCATAGCCTAAGTCTCCTGCAATAGGATCCAGGACCTGTATACAGTATAAGCTGTATAGACTGAAGGTGAAAAGCAACAAAACATCTCAATGTCCTCTACTGTACATTCAAAACTGTGTGGGATTTGCAAAGCCTTTATATAGTCATGTGTAACTATATCCTCTCACCAGTGATTCTTCCCAAAGTTCTTCCTGTTGCAGCTAAGTTTCTTCCAGCGAATCCTGCAACGTGAGCACCCAGACTGTACCCGATAAGATGGGCCTTACTAACCGGAAACTGTGTGAGCTCCTGGAAAGACAACCCCCCCCCCCCAAAAAAAACACTGTATATAGAATTTATGGTTATGTTCTTATGTGATTTTTTTTTTTTCAGGGTTGTTTCGGGAAACTAAGTATGCTGTATATAGACACACTGCTTCATGGGCGTTTCTGTCTGGTCACCATACCTCAAGCCAGATGAGCAGCTGGGCGATCTCCTGACCCACCACCCGTGTGTTTTGAGCAGCGATGGGATAGTGCCGCTGTGCCAAGGTCAGCCAGTCACTGACCAGAATATTGATGTCCTTCTGTGTGCTCTTAAGTGCAGCGGCGAGCCGTGTGATCCAGCTCTCCACCATCCCATCTATCTACAGCCACGCACGAAGAGAGGCAGTTCGAGGCAAGTTATCATACTTGTGATTAATAATGCACGTCCACAGGTGTCTCTGAGATCCTGATTAGATATAAGTTGTTATACATTTCACCCAAATGTTCAACATGCATCATGTTTATTAAGCTCACCCGTATCCTGCCAACAACGAGCTCTATTACTCTGTGCATCGTCCCCTGCCAGTTCCTCTTCATTTCAGGTTTTTGACCCCTGTCTGGTGCATGCACTCTTACTATTAACCCTGATGTTTATAAAACATTCAGGAAATATCTCTCTTTCCCATGACTACATACTCTATTACAACATGGATGCCATGAGGAGGATTCACTCCGCCACTCGTGTTGTTTTAACTACAAACTGAGAATCTTTATCAACTTAATGTTTGTTTTTATATCTTTGTAAATTTTATTATATTGCATTGACTTTGGATTTAAAAATGCTACAATTTGGCCAAAGTCTTTTCCCTCAGCTGCATAATGGCTGGAACAGACTCTCAGGGCTACAATTACTGTCCAAATCCTCGGGCTTCTAAATGGATTTCAGTGCATATTCACTAATCATCAATGAACACTTTGTTTAATCCATCACTGGGTGGAATCTTTGCACTACTCTGTCTGGAGACTGTACATCCTGTAGTTCCAGGTAATATGTAGTGCCCCGTATTTCCCTCCTAATAATGAAGTGCCATACCGACCAGCCGTGGATGATGATGACCAGTGGGTGGCTGCTGTTGAAGCTGCAGGACTGCAGGGTGTGAGCTTGGAAGATCTCTACATGGCACGCATCCTCTATATCCTTCCCATGTGTATACATCCTGAACATGGATTTAGGCTCATAGTGCTTCTTCATGCTCAGCGCAAACTCATTGTCTGGAACAGAGTCAAGAGGAAAACTGCAAATAATTTTTTTAAAAATCACTGGCTCTGACAAAGACAGATTAGCAGACACGGATTATATCTATGGCATCTCTGTCGGATAGGTCAGGAAGCAGGACACAGGTGCATCTCAATCAATTAGGATATATACAAAAAGCTGATTTACTGTATTTCAATAATTCAATTCAAAAAGTGAAACTCATACTGTATATTATATAGATTCATTACACACAGACTGATGTATTTCATTCATATATGTTCATTTTTGTTTATTTTGATGATTATGGCTAACAGCTAAGGAAAACACACCAAAAAACCAGTATCTCAGAACATTTTAATATTACTTAAGACTAATAAAGTAATAAAAAAAGATTTTTAACACAAGAAAAGTATTAACATATACATCCCCCCTTTTGCAGATATAAGCAAAGAAGTATATTATATTGTATTATAGTATATTATTGTATAAGTGTATTATTGAGCATATATATATATACATGTATATACAGTACAGTATATATACTGTTTTTACTTTATTTTCCCATCCACTTTATTCAATCCATATAAGAACCACCCACTATGTGTTGGGATTTTGTCCTGTGCAAATATTTCTGTGTAAGGAACAGCGAGTTCGTTACACCGAATTGTGTTGTAATCACTTTGTACTGAGGTGCCTGCTGAACACGGAGCTGTTTGCATGGCGTATATCACCCAGGCACACTGTTAAACAATTTCCAAGTAATTAAAGGTTTCTATCTAAATGTCTGTGTTTTGAGGAAATTAGATATCCACATTGCTACATGCATTTTAGTGCTTATTATTTTATCGCAGAAATTTCTATGCTATTGAGCTTAAATATTGATTTTATGAATAAACTGATACAGTGACTACAGTTATCGAAAGTGAGGTTCATAGACAGAACTCCATGTTTGAAGGTTATGTTACCATTAATAACGTAATGAACATTAATAACTTAATTTAATTAGCAGTGTAATTTAGAGCGCTGACTAAATTACTTCTGGTTAGCTGAGGTGCTCTGGTTAAATCAACTTACTGTATTTCATTGGATACTCTTAACATGCTTTAGCTACTATATGACTTTATTGTGAATTATTCTAAAATGCTTCATCATTAGTCTCACATTTTGCTCTCAGTACAGTATTGGTGCCAATCTTTGGAGAGATGATTGTATGTGCCCCAAAAATGGCAATTTTTCAGCGTTATACTGTCTGGCTTCAAACAATAATTTAAAACACTAATTATTCCTATTTCTTCATGTATTGATACTAAAATTGGTTGAAGCTTCTAGAAGCATATAACCTGTAAAAGTTGTTGCTTAAATTAAAGCATTCTGTGCAAAATTAAGGATTTTGTCCCCCAAATTACTAATCCAAATTAGACACTTAGATCTTATCTTATGGGCCATAAAACATAGAAACCCTTTTTTAATCAGCCGAATAATTATTGTTAACACATATACCATTAATATTCCAAAATGCTTTGCATGAGAGATTGTTTTTTGGTAAAAAAGTAAAAAATCTGTAGTGTCCGTAACCATGTCAAATTCATGTTACAAAATCTGAACAATTTTGCATTTTAGAATAATACACTTTTTATGTCTTTCCATGTGAAATCTAAAATTGGCCAAGTTTCATCTGAACGATTTGGATTTGAATTAAAAAAAAGTTACAGACACTACTGTATAAAAGGGCATGAAATTGTATTTAGCAAATGTGTTTCTTTTTATCTGATAAAAATATAAATTAATGTTTTATATAAAATAAAAAAAAATGAAGCATGGATTGGGAGATGGGAAGCATTAAGTAATATGAAAAATAGTGTTATGATCCTATCTGAACATTCACTTTTTTTCATCTAGGTGTAACACTTTTTTGCACCAATACGATGTTTTGTCTGCATTCTCCACAGGCTGAACGATGCCGCAGTGTTGCTGTCTCACAGCTCCAGGTTCTCCGGCTCAGTGCTGAGTTAGTGCAACCCGGACCAGAATAAAATGGTTACTGGAAATAAATGAATGTATTCGCTGAAACAAAGACTGTCAGAGAAACAGGCCTTTTTCCTGTAGCAACACAAGGTTGCCAGATAACATTGTAAGGATCCATCTTTAAAGCTTACAATCAACTCTTAATTCCCAGTGCCTGGAATTGTAAACTGTTGGCTGCATAGATTTTGGATTTGATGTTGCGCAGCGATCCATGGCCTTCTAATATCCGTCGATTCATGTGCTCTTCTTTCACATGAGCTGGTTTTGGTGATGTTTTTCTAGTGCCATAAATCCCCTGTTATTCATTTTTAGCTTCTCTCGACACAATACCACTACCAGATAATTCATGGGTCCTAAAAACCAAGAGTGAAAAACACTAGACATGTTAGTAAGGGCTCACCTGCTCTGTTTTCTCTTGTTCTTGTTCCATCACACAGGCATGAGGTAATTAGAAGGAAGGACAGTGCATTAACCACATGCATTCTGCTCCAGTCAAGTTAGCTCGCTAACCCAGTAACAAATGCGAATGCAGAAGGTTAGGGACTGCGACTGGGAGGGTCCTGGGTGCAAAGGCACTCTGAGAATAAACCACGTGTTTGACCATGAGTTGCAAAATCAGGGAGCAATACAAATCAGGGGGAGGAAGTGGGGAAAACCCAATGCACATTTTCTGTCAGATATTTTTATTGCCTATCCCTCCTGAGCTGAGGTCTCTCCACTAAAGGCAATAAAGGTGACAACAGAGCAGAACTTATAAGATTTGCGGTGTTATTGAACTGCTGTTCCATAGTCTGGTCTGAGTTTAAATAAACTGCATTAAGATCAATAATCTCAACTGCACTGGGTTTATACATACAGTACTGTATACTGTCGGTACAGCACACGTGTACTTTACGCAGTAATATATTGCAATGCTTAACGAGACTCTATAAGTATTTTCAAACATGCTATTTGCTCTTGATATTTTAGTAAAGAATAAGGAAAGGTTAAAGATGTGTGCAAAAGTCTATGATGCCTCCACAAATAATGACATGGATCAGAAGAATCCTCTGATGGCTACTTCCAGCAGGATAATGAACCATGTCACAAAGCTCGAATCATTTCAAATTGGTTTCTTGAACATGACGATGAGTTCACTGTACTAAAATGGCCCCCACAGTCAACGTTTCTAAAGAATGCTTTCAGCACCTTGTTGAATCAATGTCACGTAGAATTTAGGCAGTTCTGAAGCCGAAAGGGGGTCACACACTCACCTAAAGGATTATTAGGAACACCATACTAATACAGTGTTTGACCCCCCTTTGACTTTCCACTGCTTTTCATTGCTGTCATTAAAGGACCCGCTAAGATAATTTCAGTAATCGTCTTGTTAACTCAGGTCAGAATGTTGAAGAGCACAAGGCTGGAGATCATTATGTCAGGCTGATTGGGTTAGAATAGCAGACTTGACATGTTAAAAGGAGGGTGATGCTTGAAATCATTCTTCTTTCATTGTTAACCATGGTGACCTGCAAAGAAACGCGTGCAGCCATCATTGTGTTGCATAAAAATGGCTTCACAGGCAAGGATATTGTGGCTACTAAGATTGCACCTAAATCAACAATTTATAGGATCATCAAGAACTTCAAGGAAAGAGGTTCAATTCTTGTTAAGAAGGCTTTGGGGCGTCCAAGAAAGTCCAGCAAGCGCCAGGATCGTCTCCTAAAGAGGATTCAGCTGCGGGATCGGAGTGCCACCAGTGCAGAGCTGGCTCAGGAATGGCAGCAGGCAGGTGTGAGCGCATCTGCACGCACAGTGAGGTGAAGATTTTTGGAAGATGGGCTGGTGTCAAGAAGGGCAGCAAAGAAGACACTACTCTCCAAAAAAAAAACATCAGGGACAGATTGATCTTCTGCAAAAAGCATGGCGAATGGACTGCTGAGGACTGGGGCAAAGTCATATTCTCGGATGAAGCCTCTTTCCGATTGTTTGGGGCATCTGGAAAAAGGCTTGTCCAGAGAAGAAAAGGTGAGCGCTACCATCAGTCCTGTGTCATGCCAACAGTAAAACATCCTGAGACCATTCATGTGTGGGGTTGCTTCTCATCCAAGGGAGTGGGCTCACTCACAATTTTGCCCAAAAACACAGCCATGAATAAAGAATGATACCAAAACACCCTCCAACAGCAATTTCTTTCAACAATCCAACAGTTTGATGAAGAACAATGCATTTTCCAGCACGATGAAGCACCGTGCCATAAGGCAAAAGTGATAACTAAGTGGCTCCGGGACCAAAACGTTGAAATTTTGGGTCCATGGCCTGGAAACTCCCCAGATCTTAATCCCATTGAGAACTTGTGGTCAATCCTCAAGAGGCGGGTGGACCAACAAAAACCCACTAATTCTGACAAACTCCAAGAAGTGATTATGAAAGAATGGGTTGCAATCATGTAATTGTCGATAGAAGCCTTTGAAACATATGAAGTGCTTGTAATTATATTTCAGTACATCACAGAAACAACTGAAACAAAGATCTAAAAGCAGTTTAGCAGCAAACCTTGTGAAAACTAATATTTGTGTCATTCTCCAAACTTTTGTATGTATATATATATATATATATATATATATATATATATAGTTTGGACACACCTTCTCATTCTCGTTTTCTTTATTGTGTTCTTTATTGTGTTCTTTAGCCCAAACAAGTCTCTTCTGCTTGTTGCCTGTCCTTAGAGGTGGTTTCCTAGCAGATATTCTACCATGAATGTCACGAGGGTGCCTGTAACGGGCAGACTGTATTCCAAACGAGAAGTGATTCGGGGGGGTTCAGACAGAGCCATAGTCGAAAGCGGAAGCAGAAGATCAAAGCCGGTGGATCAATCAGCGTAGCAGACAAGTTTATTCCGAGAAGCAAAAACGTAATCCTAGAGGGCAAAAAGGTTCGACAACATGAAAACACAGATATAAGCTTTGACAAAGAGGCACGAGATTGCAGACTAGAGCACGCAATAATTCGGCAAGAGTTCGCTGTTAGAGGGAGAGTTATATAGAGTAGAGTGGTGAATTAGATGAGGCGCAGGTGTGCTCGAGCATGAATGAATGAGGCGGCAAAACGGAAGCAGCGGAATGGAGTGTGGAGAGGAATTGTGATCATGGCTTGTCTCGAGAAGTGGGCGTTACCTGGCGTACCATGACAGTACCCCCCCCCCCCCCCCTGCCCCCTATGGACGACACCGGGCGTCCTAGCTGGAGCTTCAGGGTGTTGTCTGTGGAAGTCCGAAATTAGGGTTGGGTCGACAATGAACTTGGCAGGAACTTCTCTCCTCTGGGCCGTATCCCTCCCAATCGACAAGGTATTGTAGGCCCCGCCCTCGGCGTCGAGCGTTTAGTAGTTTGCGCACTGTGAAAACTTCATCCCCGTCAACGAGTCGAGGAGGAGGGTGAGGGGGTGGGGCTAACGGGCTGTGTACTAGTCGTCTGAGTTGTGAGACATGGAAGGTCGGGTTGATGCGGCGCATAGTGAGTGGCAGGGAAAGCCTGACGGAGACGGGATTAATTACCTTGGTGATCGTAAATGGTCCGATGAATCTGGGTGACAGTTTGATGGAGGTTGTTTTAATGGGAATGTTTCGGGTAGATAGCATCACTCTCTGCCCCACCCGGTACCTGGGGGCTGTTGTGCGGCTTCGGTCAGCTTGCCTTGTGCTGACGGTGTGTAGGAGACGTGTCCTGGCCTGGGACCAGATTCTCCTGCAACGGCGTACAAAAGAAATGGCTGAGGGTAACATTACTTTCTCTTCTTGAGCTGGGAATAGGGGCGGCTGATAGCCAAAGCAGCACTGGAAGGGAGAGAAGCCTGTGGAGGAGGTCGGTAATGAGTTGTGTGCATACTCTATCCAGGGAAGGGCCTTGCTCCACGTAGTCGCATCTCAAGACACCATACACTTTAGGGTTTTCTCCTATTCTTGGTTAAGCCTTTCAGTTTGGCCGTTTGACTGAGGGTGATAGCCAGAAGGCCCTCCAGAACTCAGCTGAGAACTGGGGTCCACGGTCAGAGACAATGTCAAAGGGGAGCCCATGCAGACGGAAAACGTGGAGTATCATCAGTTCAGCCATTTCTTTGGCTGACGGAAGCTTAGGCAAGGGGATGAAATGGGCAGACTTAGAGAAGCGATCTACCACGGTCAGGATGCAAGTGTTGCCGTCGGAGTTGGGGAGGCCAGTAACAAAATCCAGGGAAATATGTGACCAAGGCCGTCGAGGAACAGGGAGGGGTCTCAGGAGGCCAGCAGGGGGTTTATTGCTTGATTTACTCCTAGCACAGGTGTCACAGGCCGCCACGAACCCCAGAACATCATCCTTCATAGAGGGGCACCAGAATCGTTGCTGGAGTAGGTAGAGGGTGCGGGCTCCCCCAGGATGGCAGGCAACCCGAGAGCTATGTCCCCATTCCAGCACTTGAGGTCGCACAGACGCCGGAACAAAGAGACAGTCAGGGAGAGCATTGCTAGGACCCGGTTCCTGATTGAGTGCCCTCTTAACCTGCCTTTCGACATTCAGGAGTGCAGCTGCTACAAGGCAGCGAGGAGGCAGGATTGACTCAATCATCGTCGGTTGTTGAGGCGTTGAGAACTGTCGGGACAGGGCGTCAGGTTTGGCATTTCTGGAGCCAGGGCGATACGAGAGCGAGAAGTTAAATCGTGAGAAGAATAAACCCCACCTTGCCTGACGGGCATTGAGCCTCTTGGCTGACCTGAGGTACTCCAAGTTTTTATGATCGGTCCAGACTAAGAACGGGGAAGCAGTTCCCGCCAACCAGTGTCTCCACTCCTCTAAAGCAAGCTTTACCGCCAACAGCTCCCGATCTCCTACGTCATAATTTCTCTCTGCAGGGGTGAGGCGATGGGAGAAGTAAGAACAGGGGTGTAACTTATCATCCTTGGGAGATCGTTGAGACAAGATGTCCCCAACTCCGGTCTCGGAGGCGTCCACCTCCACCACAAACTGAAGGGAAGGATCTGGGATGGTTAGGATGGGTGCAGACATGAACCTGTGCTTGTGGTCAGAGAATGCCTTTTCAGTCTGTTTGTTCCAGAGAAAGGGGACTCTTGTGGAGGTTAGCGCAGTGAGTGGAGCTGCCACTGAACTATAATTCCTTATGAAGCGCCTGTAAAAATTGGCAAACCCCAGGAATCTTTGGAGGTCTTGCCTTGAGTTGGGAGTGGCCCAGTCTGTGACGGCTGTTAACTTGGACGGCTCCATCTGTAGACTAGAAGGAGCGATAATGAACCCAAGAAAGGATACAGAGCTGCGGTGAAATTCACACATCTCTGCTTTTACATAGAGTTTATTCTCCATGAGTCTTTGCAGGACCTGTCGGACGTGCAGCTTGTGCTCTTCCAAGGAATGAGAGAAGACTAAGATGTCGTCAAGATAAACAAAGACGGAGATGTTTAAAAAGTCTCTCAGGACATCATTCACTAGGGCCTGAAAAACAGCAGGGGCGTTGGTCAGTCCGAAAGGAACTACTAGGTACTCGTAATGGCCTGTTGGAGTATTAAAGGCGGTCTTCCATTCGTCCCCCTCTCTTATTCTCACCAGATGATAAGCATTCCGCAAGTCTAACTTGGTGAAAACACACGCCCCTTGCAGGAGCTCGAAGGCAGTAGACATGAGAGGAAGGGGATAGCGGTTCTTGATGGTAATGGCATTTAGCCCACGGTAATCAATGCAGGGGCGAAGGGACTTGTCCTTCTTGTCCACGAAAAAGAAGCCGGCTCCTGCTGGTGAGGAGGAAGGTCGGATGATCCCTGCAGCCAGTGATTCGGTGATGTATTTGTTCATGGCCTCCCTCTCTGGGACAGATAGGGAGTACAAACGTCCCTTAGGAGGGGTAGAACCTGGACAGAGTTCAATAGAGCAATCGTAGGGTCTGTGTGGTGGCAGAGAGAGAGAGCACGTGCCTTACTGAACACTTGGCGGAGGTCGCTGTACTCAGGTGGGACGTTGGAGAGGTCAGAGAGTTCCATAACATCCTCAGTAGCAGAGAACGATGAGTGGGTTCTACCAGAGTGAAGACATGAGGAAAGGCAGGCAGGGCTCCAATCAAGGATGGTGATCTTGGCCCAGTCAATGTTGGGATTATGTCTGATCAACCATGGGGTGCCAAGTACGACAGGGGCATGAGAGTCTTCCATGATGAGGAAGGAGATAGTCTCAACGTGATTACCTGAGATTCTTAGGGTGACTGGAGGTGTGCGGCGGGTGATGGATGGAAGGGAACTTCTGTCGAGGGCCTGGACAGATAGCGGGTTATCTAGGGGTAAAAAAGGGATCTTCAGTTCCCTTGCTGTTGCAGCACAGATCAGATCTTGGTCGGATCCAGAGTCAATGCGGGCTTTTAGTGGTTGAATGTTGCCATTCCAGACGATCATAACTGGTAGTAAGGGGCGTCGGCTTGGAAGGTTTGTTTGAGAAGGGCCCTCCAAGCCTCCCAGTTTCATTGTGGGCCCTCTCCTTTTAACAGGCATTGGAGACGAAAATGGCCTACTCGACCGCAGTAGAAGCAGGCCTGCTTATCCCGCCGACGTTGACGTTCCTCGGGAGAGATTTGGGCCCGGTCGACCTGCATAGGCTGGACAGAGGAATCAGCGGTATGTGGGGGGGGAGATTGGCCTTGTCCTTACTAGAGGTTGTGTGCGTTCTCTGCGTCTGAGTCGGAGGCGCGTATCGATGCGGCCCGCTAGATCCATGAGCTCATTTAGACCTGAAGGGAGCTCTTGAGACACCAACTCATCCTTGACTGTTTCACTTAGTCCGTGAAAAAAGACATCAAACATGGCACACTCATTCCATTCACAGGAGGCCGCCAGGGTGCGGAACTCGATGGCAAAATCATAAGCTGAACGTGTTCCCTGGCGGAGCCTCAGCATCTGCCCAGCCGCCTCCCGGCCTGAAAGGGAGCGGTCAAAGACCCTCTTCATTTCATTGCTGAAGGCGTTGTAGTTGGTGCAGCAAGGATCATCAGTGTCCCACAGTGCTGTTCCCCACTCATGTGCTTTTCCAGAGAGGAGGGTGATGATGTCTGCTATTTTAGAACGTTCAGTGGGAAATGTTGAGGCCTGTAGTTCCAGAGAAAGTGAGCATTGAGAGAGGAAAGATCTGCAGGTGCCAGGATCTCCATCATAGGACTGAGGGGGTGGTAGACGAGGTTCGTGGAGATGGGGGGGGAGTTGGTGGAGCTGGAGATGGGGGAGATGCGACCTGCAGCTGTTCAATACGGGAAGTGAGCGCACTGAGGGTATCCGCCATGGAATCAGCCAAGGTTCTGATTCACCTGCTGAATTTCCCCTTGGTGTGTGCCGAGGAGGGTGCCCTGTGCCTCCACAGCAGTCCTAAGTTGTCCTAACTCCGCTGGGTCCATGATGGCCGAATTATTCTGTCACGAGGGTGCCTGTAACGGGCAGACTGTATTCCAAACGAGAAGTGATTCGGGGGGTTCAGACTGAGCCGTAGTCGAAAACGGAAGCAGCAGATCAAAGCCGGTGGATCAATCAGCGTAGCAGACAAGTTTATTCCGAGAAGCAAAAACGTAATCCTAGAGGGCAAAAAGGTTCGACAACATGAAAACACAGATATAAGCTTTGACAAAGAGGCACGAGATTACAGACTAGAGCACGCAATAATTTGGCAAGAGTTCGCTGTTAGAGGGAGAGTTGTATAGAGTAGAGTGGTGAATGAGATGAGGCGCAGGTGTGCTCGAGCATGAATGAATGAGGCGGCAAAACGGAAGCAGCGGAATGGAGTGTGGAGAGGAATTGTGATCATGGCTTGTCTCGAGAAGTGGGCGTTACCTGGCGTACCATGACAATGAAGGCCTGATTCACAAAGTCTCCTCTTAACAGTTGTTCTAGAGATGTGTTTGCTGCTAGAACTCTGTGTGGCATCGACCTGCTCTCTGATCTGAGCTGCTGTTAATATATATATATATATATATATATATATATATATATATATATATATATATATATATATATCCATGGATGCCCAAGGGAATAATAGAGTTCAAAATAACCATGCGCAAAGAATGCAACAGCTTCCCACACACAATGACATGCATTTTCTTATAGAAAGTGATTATGCATCTTTTGTGTGTTGTAACATTATTTCTCTATTTAATTTTCTTTCATAATTATTTAAGTGCATCATGGATTCCACCTGTAGCAAAGCCAGTGGTAGTGATGCCTCAAAGCTCTTAAAAAAAGAATATGTATAGCCTTGAGTGCCCAATAAAATAAAAATAAAAAAATAGCCAAAAAATGCAATTTATCACATGTTACAATCAAAGCGTTCATAAATCTGGTGGTGGACAAAATGTAAATTACTGAAGAAATGATGTAGCTTTTCTTCAATTCATTTATACAGTACCAGTAAAAACGTTTAGACACCTATAATTTTTATTCATTAATTTTTTTTTACTCATAGATCTGAAAACATAAAAAAAAAAAACTACTATGTATAAAACGGCGATTAAAAGTGATTTTTTTAAATTCAAATTTTTTTTTTTTTCTTTTCTTAACTTTAGATTCTCTAAAGTAGCCACAGTTTACCTTGAATATATCTTTGCGTATTATTGGCAGCCAGCATTATAATAATATCATTTTATTATTATATGATTATAATTTAATTATACATAGAATATAGAATTATAGAATATAAATAATTTATGGGAATCTTATCAAGACAATAAACTTTGGAGTTTGGAAATACAGTGTAGTCTCAGTGAATCCCTACAGTACAGTATGCTTTGGTTAACAGCAAAGAACAAACATTTGATGAACTTAAACATAGCCTCACTGTGACCTAGATTAATAAACAAATAGTGACGCTGAATCAGGTACCTGGGGTCAGTCTGGTCCAAATTGCTTTCATCTACGCCGAGGAAGATCTTTGTTAATATTCAGATTATATGCTGAGAAGACATGCTCCTGGATTTGAAGGTTATGTAAAATTGCATTCAATGAGAACAATAAAAACATCATTTAGTTTCAAAGCTTTCTAAAGGATTTTCACATCACTGCCATATCGTTAACTATACTGTATGTGGTTAAGAATAAAAAAAATGAGGACAAAAAAATAGGAACTATACAGACCAAAAGTATTAAAACAACATATGCCATGTATTATTGTTCTCCCTGTGCACAAAACAGATGATATCACTCATTAGTTCTTGTTTATCTGCCTGAAGAATTGTGCTAATTAGAGTCAGTCGGTTTAGTTATTTTCTGGAAACATTGTTTTTCAGGAAA
This sequence comes from Clarias fuscus, assembly GCA_030347435.1. NCBI lineage: Eukaryota > Metazoa > Chordata > Actinopteri > Siluriformes > Clariidae > Clarias > Clarias fuscus. The sequence continues at coordinate 11,592,186 of CM059228.1, forward strand.
CAAATAAGAAATAATGGATTAGTGTACGCCAGTGTACGCCCAGCCGGATCCAGCAGGTTTTGAAGAATAAAGAATTTACTTACTAAATATTGATTATTGTATAGTAATCTCATTGCATAGACTAACAAATGATCTTAATTAAATTATCTAACTAAAATTATCATCTTGATTGTCATTACTTTAAAGAATTTGAGGATATCATTAAAACATAGAATTTCACCTTTGTCTCAATAATTTCCCCCCACTGTACTGTATGTAAAGACATACTAAAAAGGATTTTTATTTATTATGTATATTTATTTATTTTTTCTTTTTTTCTTTTTTTTCCAGACTAAAATGTATTTGTCTAGTTTTCTACTTACATGTTCTCAGCAATCACCAACCCTTAGCTTAGTCAAATATATACAAATTTGATCTAATTTAATTTGGATCAGTCAGGCTGATGAATTCCGAGCGAGAGTGTTTTAGTGAAAACACAGGCACTGGTGTTGGAGTTCTGAGCGGATGAGGACATGGCCCTCACACAAATTGGACACTGTTGAGCTGAACAGTAATTTGAATAATTTTAAGTACATTGCCTCATGGTAATGGTTTGGCGCTGCTCTTTGAAGTCAAAGGGTTTCCATTGATTTTGGTTGTGGGAAATTGAGTGCCAAGTTCTTGTTTAATAAAATTTGCATAAGGGACGAGTTCTTCATTGGAGGTGCTTTTGAAAAGCGTTTGATGGCTTCTCAGAGGTCAGTGCTGCTCATTTACTGCGGGCCTGCAGACGATTTCAGAATCTCACTTCTGTTTCATTTAAGACGGTACAGAAACAAGTGCGAATGATTAAAACCCACTTCTTATATTTCATGTAGAATATAATACCAACCAACAACATGCCATCTTCTTGGAGGGGAAAGAAATTCTAGATATTATTAAATATTAAATTAATGAGCGCAGCACAATGGCATAGTGGTTATGCCTGTCGCCTGGCACCTTCAAGGTCCAGGTTTGATTCCCACCCTGGGTCTGTGTGCATGGAGTTTGCATGTTCTCCGTGTGCTTGGTGGGTTTCCTAAATTGCTCGTAGTGTGTGTCCTGTGATGGATTGGCACTACACCTCATGCTCTATTTCTCCTTAGATAGGTTTCAGGACCCTGTATACAGGATAAAGCGGTATAGACTATGTGAGAGTGAGTGAATTAATGTAGCAGGCACTTTACTTCCTGCTATTTTACACTTCAGACCCGTGTCCTAGGTAGCACGGTGGCCTAGTAATTAATTAACACTGTGTCCTTGCGCCTCCAGGGTCGAGGGTATGTGTGTAAGTGAGTGTGCCCCGCGATAGATTTGCACCCTGTCCAAGGTGTACCCCGCCTCGTGCCCGGGTCCCCTGGGATAGGCTCTAGGCCTCCTGCTGTACAGGATAAGCGGTACATAGGATAAGTGAGTGAGCGACCCTTGTACTGTCATACCATGTGGCATATTTTAGCTCTGTCCTAGTCTGTTTGTCCTGGTTTTCCATCAGGTGTTTGATTAAAACAAGGTTCCAAACAAGTTATTACTATCCATTAAAGGTAAAAAATATTGCAATATTTTGATCGCAATTCATTTTTTATTAATCACAAACAGATTATAGATACTACTTTACATATGTTAGAACTGGAAAAATTTACAGTACAATAAAATGTTAGAAAAATACCAAAATAGATAAGTAAAAAAAAACAAAAAAACATGGTGCACAAAACATAAAGATTATGGGTTTTCAATAAGCATGTGCAGGTGCTCATCGCTGTATAATAGCTGTGTGTACTGTAACTCCCTCCTTACCAGGGTTTTAACATTGTTTCATTAGAATTTACTTCATAAGGAGCTTATGTTTATCTGATCACTGCTGCTATAATAATTTTATTGCGGGATTTGTAATACTATGCTAGCACCAACCGGGATGCATGCAGCCTGAGGAAAAAAGAAAAAAGAGGTTCTACACTAAAGTCTGGTTGAGATGAAGAGCACCAGCTGTCCTCTATCTAGCTCATAGTGACCATTTCATACTTGTCCTTAACATTGTTCTTTTCTTCAAGCGTTTTCTCTGGCTGCACATGGTGTAGCTCGATTAGCAGGTAGTAGATCATCGCTCCCAGGACACCCCCCACCATCGGACCAGCAACTGGGATCCACCACCACCAGCCCCCAGCTCTGAACACACAGCACAACACAGAGTCACCAACTAACACCGGTTAGGAAACACACTCTTAATTAACTTTTATAGGTTTGTTGGATTTTAACAGGTCTTTCTAGGATTTTTTTTTTACATTTCTGATTGTCCTATGCTCCACTGATAAAGGTTTTGTGTCTCACACACACTCACACACCTGACATCACATGTATGTGCTTTTTAAACATCCCACCTTGAATGCATTTTTTCTTGTTTCTACATAGAGGTGGAAGGCAACTAAGTGGAAGTAAATTCACTTTGTTACTCTAGCTAAGAACATATTTAGTATATTTCGTGTATCTTTCCTAGAGCAGTCTTATTAGAAGATATGTTTTACTTTTACTCCACTACATCCTAAAACAATAGCTGTACTTTTACTTCACTATGTTTCCACATGCCGTTGCGTTACATAGACACAGTGGTGTTTGTAGCGGGAATATTGCCACCTGCTGGCAATTATGCGTAATTGTGTTTCCCCTTGTGACATGCTTAATAACGTTAGAGGTGTTTGAAATCAGAAGTGGAGCTGGTTGCTAAACGAGACGGGGAAAAAAGCACAATTATAATCTGAAGGCAAAAAAATGAGCGAGAGACTGTGAGCTACTACAAGATCAGTACTTTTGCTACTTGGTAGCAAATTGGCTTACTGCTTAGCACTGTCACCTTGCTACGCCACTGTTGTGGGTTCGATTCCTGTCTCGAGGTCTGTGTGCACGGAGTCCGCATGTTCTTCCCGCGCTTAGTGGGTTTCCTACAGAGGTCCTTCCACACTCATAAAGACGGGAATAAATACAATGATCACCTTTAACCTGCACGGTCCCTAGTCGGACTACGGCGGTTCCTAGATGGATTAGCGGACTGACCTTCGATACTTCAGTAAATTTTAAGGTGAGTACTTTTACTACTTTAACTAGAAATAGAAGGCTTCTCGTATTACTCAAATAATATTTGACCTACATTATCTCTACATTTACTCAAGGACAGGATTTTGTCTGCCCTCTGTTTATACACTAGAGTAAAGAATAAAAATAATTACCTGTGTCAATTTAAATTAAAATGGATTTTGTTTAACATAGGCTTATATCGGCATGTTCATGTAGTAGAACAGTGTACTAAGCAAGAGGAGCAGAATAATTTGACCTTTAGTTAAGAGTGCCCTCTGCTGAATGCACTAGTGTTCGCTTTTGTCTTCAAACTAAACTAATGCTAGAACCTCAATATGTACAATTTACAGTACAGGACAGTATAAATGTAAACCAGCTTTTCTTTCCTCATAGACAATTCTTGACAATATGTGACCATTTATCTTTATACTACTACTACTAATAACAACAACAACAATAATAATAATAATAATAATAATAATAATAATAATAAAACGGTGTGTGAATTTGTGTTTAGAACTGAGGGAAACCATTTTTCACTGGAATCACTTTTTAATTCTTGTGTTTGACAGCTTAGCAGGTTCCACTAATTGTTTAAGAAAACATGTCACTATGTAGCAGGCATTTTACTTACTGGCCACAAGCCACTATGCTGCCGAACATCAACTATGTGCATTTGAGACTTTTGTTGGCAATTTTTTCTCATGACTAACAGCAAATGAAATAACAGCAGTTAAACGGTATTGAATAACCAGGACCAAGCTAGGTTAGCCCTATGGTGCTGCTTAGCCAAACTAGATAATCCAGTCAATAAAAGGGAATCACTATGAACTCTTCCCTGATAACGTATTTATTTTCATAGGTTGCGATATATTTTTTCTTCAGTCATTCATTAGCTGCAGCAGTGGTTTTGGTTTAGGTTTCAACCAAATGGTGTTGCATTTCGTTAGCTAGCTTGTGTTTTGAAAGTTAACGTTGCTTAAGGTCATAGCATTAGAGTGGAGTATAATTAGAGCTCTGACGTAAGGAATTGGATGAGGTCAGGGTCGGATCAAAGGTTAAGCTGATTAACCTATGTGTGAGTGTTTTTTTTTTTTTTTCTGTACCTGAACACCTCCATCCCCCAGCCTGCCACAGCTGTAAAGAGCCGGGGTCCCAGGTCTCGGGCAGGGTTGATGGGACAGCCGCAGTTCAAACCCATAGCTACTGCGATGGCCAGGATGGTGAAACCTATGAATAGTGGCTCCATTCCTTTTGGGGCTCCTATGTTCTTCTTATCCAGGATGGCCAGGACACCCAGCACCAAAGCTGCAGTGGCAATCACCTGCATCGATAAGCAGTAACCATTATACTGTGTACAGTAAGTGTGCTTGGAGGTCATGTGTGTGCTCTCTCAGTTCCTAATGAGAACGAAAATTTGTGCTTTATTAAAATGCTAACTCATGGAGTGTTCATAAACTTCTGATGGGTTCAATATTCCAGAAACGAATACGTATAGACAAATTTGATATCAGTAATGATGAGCTGTTACTCCACAGATACACTTGTGTAATAATAACTTGACATGTTAGATGGATATTCATTGATGTCTGAGAAACAACACTCTATTGTGCCAAATTGTCAATTACTTTTTGAATTCTGGAGGTCAGAGGTTTAGCCTGGGATGATCCTTCTGACCCCCACCAACATGCAGACTTAGCAATTAGAAGTCTCGTCTAACTTTAATAAAGGTTAAACTCTGAAAGCTAACTAGGTTACACGGGGAGTAACCTAGAGCTCATGAAATTTGTGGGAAACAAGAATGACGATCATCATGGACACGCATGGTCTCCCATTGCCTTCATGGCATGTGGGTCAGGTTAAGGTAAAAAAAAAAATTTTTGTAAGTCAACCAGCTCTAAAATTGATTACGACGATTGCCTCAGAATCTCAGACATGTGCATATGTAGTGGTTTTTAGTAATATGAATCCTGCAATCATTAGAAAAATGGGAATAAATACATTGGTCACCATTGGCCTCCAGAGTCTCTAGTTGGACTACAGGTGCTTCTAGATAAATAGATGGATGAATCATGAGTGTGCCATTTGGTTTAAAATGATGCCACTTTGTTACATTCCTTTTTAAAATCCTAATCCCATCTCGTGTCTCCTCACCTGGTCAAAAAACCCATTAAACCTTGAGAGATGCTTTGCTGGATAGGTGGCGAAGATGTTTGCGGTAGCATTTTCACCAGTGACCAGCAGTTCTCCATTGGAGTAGTCCATAATGGCATCTGTAGAGATAGAATGCTTTCTATTAAATCTAAATCAATTCTTAATCTCTACTGCATGCATTATGTTATACTTTATATGTACTTACCATAGTACAATCCGAAGACTGCACACGAGCCTACGAAAGCACCAATGAACTGGGCAGCCACGTACACTGGGAATTTTTTAATGGGAAACTTCCTTAAGACTGCCAAGGCTAGAGATACAGCCGGGTTTAAATGTCCTCCTGTAATAAGAAGACAAGCATAAGTCAATGTCAGTGATTATCGACATGACCGCATGGTCATTTAAACATGATGGTGTCCAATATGTATTGTCTTAGGTCTATTTAACTCCAAAGTACCATGAGGAGCTCTGCCAACTCCCGCTCACCTTATCATACTGTCTGAAGCCAGAGGAAAAAACAAAACAAATGGAAAACACAACCTCTATTCTGCAATTTCCCCTGGTTAATAGAAATGTCTGTTTAGATAAATTAGTTAGTATTTGTAGTTTGTCTCAGATGATCATGTCTATAGTGGATCTCATATACAGTAAATTCCCAAATAATAATGATATATCTCCTGCACCCATATTGCCTCCCTATTTCCAACCTACTATTCTGCATCTCTTACCCAAGAGCAGTGGTGGCTCAGAGGGCTAAGGCACTGAGTTACTGATCGGAAGATCGGCGGTTCGATTCCCAGCTCAGCCAGGTTGCCATTGTTGGGCCCTTGAGCAAGGCCCTTAACCCTAACTGCTCCAGGGGCGCTGTACCATGGCTGACCCTGCGCTCTGACCCCAGTTACACTGGGATATGCGAAGAAGGAATTTCACTGTGCTGTAATGTATATGTGACAAAATAAAGACTTTACTTTACTTTACTTTAAAATGATGGGACAATTTCCCTGAGTTCTCTCTCTTAGTACATTTCCACATGTCACGTAATGTCCGCTCGTTCAAGCCCCCAGACATTAACCACATGCTGTTTTTCTTTTCGATTTGCCTGCTCTCAATTTCAATTTTCAATTTGTCTTTTCATTCATTTTCATGCCTCATTCCACTTTAGCGATATCGTGAAATGCCAGTCCATTTAAAAATTTGCGCTAATAATGTTTCATTCATGCTGCTGATATAAATTAGCTCATTCACTCTCTCATTCAGGATAATTCAAGGGACAATTATAAATCATACACTTGATTATTACCTTATCATTACTGTCACAAAGCAATGAATGGGCTTCCCTCTTAAACTTGAAACCTTCACACTTGAGTACACTCTTCAAGTTTGTGCTTATATGTTTTTAGGAAAACACTTGTAGTATGTTTCATCCCTGTTTTAGGAAAAAAGTAAGATCTGAAAACCTTGCTGGAGTCAGAACTGAACACATGTCAAGGAAACACTCACTCACTCACGTATTATCCATACTGCTTTATCTGATATACAGGGTTGCAGGGGTGGATCCTGGACAGGGTGCCAATGCATTGTAGGGCACAAAATCATACACGCATTCACACACACTACTGGAAATCTTTGACAACACCAGTTAGCCTCATCTGGATATCTTGGGACTGTTGGTGGAAACCAGCGTACCTGGAGGAAAGCCACCAAGCACGGGGGGGATCATGCAAACTTCATGCACACAGATCCGAGTTGGGAATCGAACCCTCAACCCTGGAGGTGCCATCACTAAGCCACCATGCTGCCCATACAAATACTGTTTCACCATAAAATATAACAGGTCAAATAGGTAAGGTTCTGGGGTCCTGATCGGAAGGTCGTGCGTTCAAGTCCCAGCACCACTAAGCTGCCTCTGTTGGGCTCTTGAGAAAGGCCCTTAACCCTATCTGCTCCAGGAGCGCTTTTTAATGTGGGAAGAATATAAATAAATACATTTCCCTGTGCTGTAGGGTACCTGTGAAAAAAATAATCTTAATTCTATATGCAACTGCTGCAAGTACTGTTTTAAAAGATAAAAATGGTGCAAATCTGGATTTATTGATGAGGGTCAAAGTGTAGGTCGAAAGATGTCGAATTTGCCACAAAACGTTATATATCCTTTAATAGCTCTTTGTGTTCAACGAATCATTACACTTGGGAATTCTCCTGGCAGTGTGTTAATGGTGAGGATGTAAATATGCAAATATTCTGGTACGTGCATGAATGAAAACAAAATCGAGCTCTGTGCTCTTTCTGTGCCTCGATTTGTTTAAATGCGCATCAAGTCGCAATGCAGCATTGGTGTCCAACAGCACTGATCAAAGATCATGTCATGGCAAAACATAACATTAGGGTTCAGACAGTTAAATGTGACGGTTGATTTCTCATGATGTTTTGGAAACTGTGGTGTGTGGGCTAGAGCACAGTCATGCTGACTAAGATGAACTGGGTTCTGCAGTAAGGTTAACTTATGATTTAGGATGTGGGGGAGCGTGGTTTCTTTTTTGGGCAGCAAAAAATCTGGGAACAATAACTTCTTCTCCTATAATTATGCAAGCAGCTTGGCACAGAATTCAGGGTAGGCCTGTTGTTTGGTTGTGAGTAGTGATGATGTACAGCCGGATTGTTTTTAAGTATGGGTACATCACCTTGCTAGACTATTTATACTGCAGTTTAAAAAAAATATATGAGTAATGCATTAGTTGTCTTTTTCAATCATTATTGATTTATAACCAATTTTAGACAGATTTTAGTGATTTATCATTATTATTATTGTCTTGATTCATTTAAATAAGTTCCTTTTAAATCAATGCATCAGTCAAATCTACCTGACTGTTACACTGATAGTTACCACATTAAACACAATGATCTGCTGAAGAATTCCTACTCATGCTTAAAAAGTTTAATTTAATAAAACTCTAAGGATGCTGTTACCTGATACACCTCCTGACACGTAGACGGCCAGCATCACTCCTGTGGTGAAGCCAATGTGGATGGTGAGCGGTTCCCCCAGAGCTCCTCTGCTGAGGACAGCCTGCGCCACCGAGCCACAGCCGAAAAGCTGAGACGGGACAGACACACGAAATGAACAGTCAGACAGACGACCAGTGCAGGCGAACAGTCTCTCCTCTATTGTAAAGCGGATCACATTAAAGCTCGGTTGTTCAGCAAAACTTCAGCTCTGATTAAAAGCAGCCATGGGATCATACCAAGTGTGGACTGAAAAATAGAGGAGCAACAAAAGGCGTCCATTTTTATAATATATTGCTGATTAACACGGATAGACGCTAACAGGACACAGAATCTTTGTGCATGATGACTCTTGGGGTTGTCTGGGAGTTTACTGGTGTTGTGCAGCTTTAGAGGTTAAAGGAGGTTGTTTAAGTTCAGTTATTTATTTATTTGATTTTTTTTGCAGACAAAAGTTCCTAAACATCATTTAAATCACTGAAAGATTTAAAGGCACTGTTCATGTTATATCTATTTAAAAATATACACTTTAAATATGAATATAAATTTCTATATAAATACCCTTGAATTTAAATACTTTTTCAAGCTTTTTTTTAGTGATTAAAAAACTCTGTGTTTGATTCTGTTTCACTTGGCAACCCGCTTCAGACATTAGCACGTGCCAAGTAAATACATGTAAATGTTATATTTGTTTAGTAATTGGTTGACAATAGGCAATGACTAAGTATTTGACCTATTATTAGAGAATAAGACCTACAACCAAAATACCTATAAACACTTCACATGAATAACACTTTAATTAACATCAGTTGTTTTATTATCCATGTTTAGACCATATTTAACTACATTATGAACATTATTAAATAATTGAACTGCCTTGTGTTTTTACATTATTACACAAAAACCTCTTGATTCAAAATTTTAATGGAGATTTTAATGGCATTCAACATTTGCAGACATTTGCTGTTAAAATGAACTTCAATAACAGAGCTTTCCTTAGATGCCCCTGACACATGCAAGTGTCACAGTTTAGTAATCCATTAATAGAACATAACTTCACACTGCTAATTGCGAGAGAATTGTTCATCTTTTGGGATTGTTAAACTCTCTCAGATGTCAAATAAGGCCAGAAAAGGTTAACTTAAAACTAAGGATTATTACATTCAACAGAACTATACAAGCATTCTAACATATTACCATATGTTATAGTACATATGAATGTAAATATCACCGTATTGATATTATTGTCCACACACTTTCTTTTTCTCCTACTTATATCATATAATATCATTAGTTGGTAGTTAATTCGTTTGCATAGTTATTAGCTATTAGTTAATGCACATTGTATGGAGAAATAAAAATCTACACACTGCATCATATATGAGTCTCAAGACTATATGCAAGCATATAAATACATAAATATGAAATTTACAGAAAACATTTATTTATTTATCACACTAGCAAAGACATATGCAACTGAGTAAAGAGAGTAAAGCTGACTTTACTTTTTCTTTCTGCTTTGTTCCTTCTCTTTTGAGTCAAGAAACTCCAAATGCACGTCAGCTTTAACATCTAGGCTAACATATATTACAGTAATTAAAGTATAGTTCATTCTTATATAATAAACTTTTACAGAGTTTGTTAAAATATATTTTTATATATCCTGTTGATTTGTGTCACATTTTATTGTTTTTGTTTATATTTAAAACATGCATATGTAAATAAATGTGGTATATAAATTGTACAGTGTATATACTCTCTTAACGTAATGAGGGCCACTCTTAGCTGCTTTTTTCTTGCCATAATACAAATTCAACCTCCTTGAATGAGAAGGTGTGTCCAAACTTTTGGTCTGTACTGTACATTTTTACTTAATGTAAACTGAACAACGCTTGATTGCTATGTGCAAGTTAATAAAATTGGTACTAAGGTTTAAAACAGAAATTCTGTACAGTTATATTTCTGTCACTGTGCACAGTAAGAATAATATATATTTAAAAAGATTTCTCGACAGATTGGATACTTACTATAAGCACAAATGTCCCGAGAAACTCAGCTAGAAACTCTCTGATGATGGCATGCCGAAGTGTGAATTTCTCTGTCAGGCTCCTCAGGCTGTCCAGCTCCATGTTTGCTCACAGCTGATCAAGTGTCTGCTGTTAGTGAGAAGAGTTAAAACCATAATGAGTAAGCGGATCAGGAGAAATACACACACACACACACACACACACCTGTTTTAGTGAGAGGTGATTCAGGAATTAATCGGCACCTTTTAAATGACTCTGGCAATTCCATTCTCATTTAATCAGATGAATCACAAATTAATATGTCTTTTGTGAACTTTTTGATATTCTTTGTTATTTTACATTTTAATTATAAAATAATAGTAAAAAATATTACAATATTTTAATTATAAAAATAGTACTGATGTCATAAATGTGCAAGGTCCCTCTTGATTTTCTAGGATTTTTTTTTTTTTATCATTCTGGGCATTTTAGGAGTCATAACATCCTCAAAAACCCATGAAAATAGTGATGGCACAGCTGCTTGGGCTGCTTGCAACTATATTTTATATTTTATTATTTTAAATTAATCTTAAAGCTATTTTGCTGAAAATAATGAATCAATGGATCATCACCCTTATAGGTGGATTCACTGCAGTTAAAGGAGTTCTTTGAAAAATACTAATCAGCTTTAATAAAGTTATGCATATATGGATATTGTAAGTGTGTAGGCACCTCTGCTAAAATCAAGTTATAATTACCATTTATTATTAACATTTATGTCATTTTGCCACAGTGTCTCTTTCTCTTGAGTACACTTATCACCCCCGACTGATTCAGCCACATTTTATTCGGTTCTATTCGGATTAGAAATTGCAATACATTTTACCGAATGCAGATTGCGCTTGCGCAGTAAGACCACACACCCCGAATGCTATCAGTTTTGTCCAGCAGAGGGCGCTCCGCGAACACTAAACAGGAACAGCTAAACAGCGTCAATTTCTCAATCTGGACAAAACAAAACATTCTGTAAACTTGCTGGTAGATTTGGTTCAGTTTAAATATGGTGAACTTTAATCACACTTAGGTTGATGCTCTGTTTTTGGTCAGTTTGAGTAATTTGTAAACAGTTTGGTTGGAAATTAAGCAACTCTGAGTAATTCTCCATTAAACACTGCAGTGTAGTGAGCGTGGGGAGAAAAGGGCTGAGACAGGTAGCCCACGGAGAGCCTCGGCTCATTAATCACTCCTCACTGTCACTTTTTCTGAGGTGTTGTCTTTGATGTGAAGCAGATACACACTTTCGACGCGGCGGGGTGTATGCGTGCGTGTGTGTGTGTGTGTGTGTGCGCGTGCTAATGGATAAAAAACACCCAGTGGACTGGGTACAAATTAGGACATGATAATGATATTTATACCTTGAAAAGTATAAATAAACAAAACATTTATAAGGATATAAGTATATCATTTATAAGTATATATATATATATATATATATATATATATATATATATAAACAAAGATACTAAATTAGTAAACTGTAAATAAACTGATAATAAACTATACTATTATTTAGTAAACAAAATAAAAAAAACTGCAATAAATAAAAGTAAGGAAACCTGTTACCTTTTTGTAACACTGTGTAATAAGCATATATATTTGCTTTCATTCTATTCTATTATGTACAATATATATTATATGATATTACTACATGCAAATAAAAGAGTAAAATAATTTTTAGGTCAATTGGATAATAAGCATCACTTTTCATGTTTCACTTTGCCAAAATGTATTGTTGTTATATGTGAAAGATATGGAGTATAAAAATGAATTATTTGCGAATGGTAAAATCTCTGAAAGGATTTGCACAGGCTCATGAGTCTCTTGTATTTTTATCACCGAGTATGAGAGAGAGAGAGAGAGAGAGAGAGAGAGAGAGAGTGCTGTAAATGTGTCCGAAAAATTTATGACGCAAAAAAAAAAAAAAAAAAGGACAGCTCCTCCTCTAAATCAGCTCGGGAAGAGTTTATTGCGCAGATTTTACTGCGCTCTTTACTGCACCAACTGTTTAACTTTGGAGAGAAAGTGTGAAGTCGATTATTTGTTTTTATTTATTTACTAGGCTCCATCGAGGACGTCTTCCTGGCTGATGCGCGCGCGCGGGTGATCCGGGTGGATGTTGCTGCTGTTGGAGGTGTGAATGTGTTTGGAGAGTGAATGCCTGCGGGTGTTAAAGGCAGAGTTTAGATGTGCTTGTTGCGCTGGTGTGTGTGTGTGTGCGTGTGTGTGTATTGGCTGAGGTGAAGTGCTTGAGGATGGCGGTGGCGCGGCGGGAGGCGTGTATTCAGATCAGGACGGAGAAGGCAGGGGAAGGAAGGTGTGATCACTTGATGTGGAGAGATGAACTACATCCTGATGGCTCATGTCTCTCTCTCTCTCTCTCTCTCTCTCTCGCTGTATGATGAAGTGTTGTGGGGTTGTGAGGCAAACGGACTTTAAAAGGTTTTCACGTGCATGTGTGATAAAGGAACAGACATGTCAAACCACGTTCTCATCCTCACCACCCCCCCCCCCCCCCCACACACACACACACACACGCGCGCGCGCGCTGTTTATACAAATCCAGCTGGCCGCAAATGAACAGTGTACCAGTTAATTAGTCAACAGACTGTAACAATTAGCCTACAAGAGATTACTAATGTAGTAGCTAATCCAATCTCTTGTTATTCCTCTGAAATATGATGCGCTTCTTTTTTTTTTTTTCTCAAGAATTGTGCTACAAGTATTAGTTCATTAAAGATAATATAATCATCATATCTACAGAAACTAAAACGACTTTACAAAATTAAGAAAAGAAAGAAATGTTGTTGATGCATTAGAGAGAGTTTGTATGTTTCCATGAAGATTTGTGCACAGATTTAATGTGACAAGTTCCCTTTTTGATTTTCGAAACAATTTGTTGCAAAATAGGATTGTTGCTATTTACTTCTCTATGTGTGTGTGTGTGTGTGTGTGTGTGTGTTTTCAGCTTTAAAATTTTTAATGCCTCAAACGAATCAGATCCTAATTATAAGAAAAGAAAAAGTTTTATAATATCAATGACAAATCTAAAAGTATCATCTTATTTATGGCACATAGAATCCTAAATGTAGCTTATTTATCATTTAGAGTTGAATTCCTTATATCTGGAATATCAGACCTGCGCGTGTTTACACCGCTCCTGGGAGAGTTTACTGAACCGATTCACTGCACTGACTCTTTTCCACGGATTCTCTTCAAAATTTCCCGCACGGATCCTATTTATTTACAGTCTAGCTGAATTGCTCACGATACGGCGGTATAACGGAAAAAAACAGCAACTTCTGCGGTGCCTGTCGCTTCGCTCGACTCGCTTAAAGAGTCATCCAATAAGATCCGACTCTCCCGCGACTCGCCCAGGACTGAAAGTGGGTGGTATCTGCCGGAGGGAAAGAGTAGCTTTATGTAAATGTTGGATTTGAATGATATCAGAGGGACGGCCCCTGGATTCGCGGTCCAATAAAAAATGGACCCAATGCCGACACCTGCTTATAAACACAGGAAAGAGTCCAAAGTCCGCAATTTTCTCTTTCTAGAAGTCGGTATCTGGAGCGAGCGCGCGCACCTCAGCATGACCTCCAGCGCAGTGCAGCTCCCCGGCGGCCTGAAGGCGGATCCCGCGGCGCTCATGGCATCCCTGCAGCTCATGCCGTCACCCGTGCCCAACCCGGAGATCAAGTACACCAAGGTGGGTACAACACACAAGTCTTAATGGGTGAATTACGCGCGTTCGGTCTTTACGCGTAATTTGGATACGATGCGCAACAGGGTCTGGAAACAGATCTAAGTTTGAAAGCTTTACTAGTCTTTTTACTGATCTCTCTCTCTCTCTCTCTCTCTCATCGTGTGAAATATATTCTGTGCTTAATGTTTAGCATGCACTCATTTTTTTTTGGTCATTTGTCACATTAACACTGCGCGTGCCCGTGCGCACACTGGAGACTTGCACAACCACTCTCCAAAGGCTTTTGTACCTTTAACAGTAGCTTACTTCTTATATATATATAATTGTTTTTTGCATGATGGATGGGCGCATCATAGTTGTAATGTATCCAGTGTGCCTCATGGTTTCATAGAGAAATTTGGCCCACAAAAACACCCTGTGTAGTAGTTCTCCACCTTGGTTGAACATTGGATGAGATATCGCTCCTTATCTGCTTTTCTTTAAGCACAACTGTAAAAGTTCCCATGCTGCAGTAGATCTAGAGCTGGGCTAAATCACAAACCTGCTTCCTATTCTCTACATCCTGTGTAGGAAGTTGAAAGTGTGTAGAAATATTATTGCATAAAAGGAGAGCTTGCGGACAGGGTGCTTCATGCAGGTCTTGTTAAAGCAAAGCATGTGCAACCTGTAGTTTCAACAACTGTGCGCATCAGCACGCTTTTATAGGCTAGATTAAGACAGATGATTAAATAATGAGTTCACAGGACAAGGTTAACTGATTAAGTTCAGATTTTTTTTTCTTTGTTTTTATCCGGACAATGTAAAATTGTTGTGTTGCTTAACACGGTTAGGCGAGACAGACAGCTTTTTTTGTCCAGCCATAGGCATAGGAAATGCTATACAGGAACAAAACATCATAATTTACAAGCTCGGGCAATACATATTTGATGTGGCTGTTGATTCAAGTTGAATAACTTTATTGCTACAGTATGATAGTGCTGGCAGGTAGACAGGAACAAAGTCCACAGGTTGTGATAGACAGATATAGAATCATGGGATATCTGCAGTCTTCCACATGAAATATCTCAGCATGTGCACACTTACACATACTCCGAGTGGGGATTTTAGGCAAGGGAGTGTGAGCTTGGGGAAGAGTATGACTTGGTGGATGAACCCTTAGGAATTTGAATTATCCACTGTGTGTCGTTTGTAGAGGGGTAGCGCTCCTGATTTATGGCTTCTACTTACACAAGCACCTCTTACAGCCTGTTACTGCTTCTTTTCACAAAGTTTCTCTCTTCATGCTGGATTTCAAAAGAATGTGACGATGGAGTCATCTTAAAAATACTTCGATTGTGGGGAGAAAAATTAGTTTCTCAAGTTTTTGGTCATATCCTGTGGCTTGATATAAGATGTGATGCTGTTTACTTAAAAAAAAAAAAATTTATATACATTTTGCATTCATGCCATTAAATTATATATACAGGATATGTCTAAGAATCAGTAACCTTCAGAAATATACAACCCAATATATTCACTATATAACTTAAATACATATTCTTGTGTTTGATTCTCCTATTTTTTATTTAAAATTTATTATCCGTAAATTTCATCATGTGTTTTTGCTTTTCCATTTAAGATTTTATGGCATTTAACAAAGCCAAATAACGACAACAAGACTTCCAATTCAAATGTAGATATGTAGATACATCCCGGGACCTCTCTGTCATTTAAGTGTAACGTTTTTTTTTTTTTTTTTCAGCCAGACCACTGTTGAAAACTAACATTATTATAGAGCTTTTTAAAGATCCTGCAACACCCCCTTCTTCTTTTCCTGCCAGTGTAGTCCTAGCCAGCTGTAGTGGCTCTGCCAGATCTACTAAATCACTGCCCTATCAGCACTACCAGTATGTGAGGCCTCCTTTGATGCTTGTGTAGTCTCCCACATTGTGTACACACATACAGCATGTAGGAAATATTTTAGGATTGGCAAAACAACTTTATTCCATATTTATATGTAAAAAAATAAAATAAAAAAAAAGTACTGGATACCATGGAATACTCTGACTTTTTCACATCTCCCAAGTTTGTCACTTAGTAATAGTTACTTTTCTTTACTGCTTGGACAAATCGTTATTGTATTTTTGTATCAATAAAATTTGGCATAAAATATACAACTGTATTTATGTTCCTTACATTAATTATTGGAAGGATATTGAATCATCTAGATATTGTTACCAAATTTCTAGAATTCCGGGCGACAATTTTTTTTTTACCTCAAAAATCCTGATTTGATAAATTTTTTTCTGAGAATGTACCAACATGGTTATTGTCATGCATATAAAAGGTGATTGATTCAGCTCATCACCAACATTACAAACGTTTACGTTAAAATATTTTTGGCAGTGTATTTACAATATCACGGAACAAGCCAGATCTGATCTCTGCTGATATGATTTCAGAAATGCTTCAGATTTGTAACATGTGCTATGACCTTACCTCACCCTATCACCCATAGAGAAGGTGAGACAGGGACACGTGCTCATGTTTAATACCCGACAGAGTTTTCATCCCCTGTCCTGGCACTCCTGTGTGAGTGTGTGTGTGTGAGTGTGTGTGTGTGGTCTTGAGATCCGATAAAAGAATTGAATTTATCTTCCTCCTGGACTGATTACCCGTATAGATTGAGCCTTACATAACCTCAGGCATGTAAGTTTGAAATTCAAGCTTATATTCCCTCCTGTTTTTGGGAGACTATGTATTTCTGTGTGTGTGTGCGTGTGTGTGTGTGTGCGTGTGTATGTGTGTGTGTGCGTGTGTGTGTGCGTGTACGTGTGTGTACGAACTCCCTCGAAGGTGCAGATAGATAGAGAGAGAGAAAGAGAGAGAGAGCGATGGATGGTTAGACTGATCGTGGGAGATCATCTCTGCTAAAGGTGCTCTCTGTCTACACTCTCTGTCTCCGCTCAGAGGAAGCCATAAATTAGCCTCCCCTGAAGGGGAATTATTGATGTTTTCTCTGTTTGCGGCTCTCAGATGGCAAAGGAGGCAGGAAAGAGACGAGTTTGCGTGTTTTGGGTAATTGATTGAGGCTTTGGGACTTTTCCATGGGAGAGAGACTGGGAGGAATCTCTGTGCTAATTCTACCTCCCATGATGATGATGATGATGATGATGTACTCACACCTTTCAAGTATTGAAGTTGGACATCCTTAGAGAGTAAATCTTCAACTTCAAAGAGGGTTGGGGGGGGGGGGGGGGGGTTGTGTATGCGTTCACTCACTCTGAGTCAAGTCGATATATACAATTTGAATTTATTATTAGAATATAATTGAATGATCAATTCATTATTGTTTATCTGTTTATACATTTCTATTTATTTATTTATTTATTTATAATATTAGAAATATTATGGCATTAACGTCATCAATGTCTTCCCTTATATCTATTTTAATATCCATAAACAGATTTACTTGATAGCAGGAAATTAATATCGGACAAATTCTTTCTTTCTTTCTTTCTTTTTCTTTTTTATTGCATTAGACATTACATTAGACATTACATAGCTCACATCATGTCTTTTATTAACAAATCAGTGTGTGACTACATGACGACAGGGGAATTTGCTCTCACACAATGTACATTTCTACATTTCAAGAATTTTAAAGAATGTCGACTAAATTTGGTGTGAAATAATGAAAGATATAGTATTTATAGTTGTTTATTATATTAGTTATATAGTTGTTATAACATAAAGTTATGGCAGAGAATTAAGGCCAATTTATTTGAGGTCTGACTTTTTTTTTCTTCGAAGAATTCTGACTATAATCTCTGATGAAACCATTTGAGAAAAAAAAAATCAGAATTATGAGATAAAAAAAAAAATCTGAATTCTGAAAAAAAAGTCAGAACTTAAATATATTTCATGTTAGCCTTAATCCTTATCTGTATGTATGAGGTGGAGAAGTAGACTCGGTAATGCATTTGAGCAATAATAATAATTTTAAAAAAGAAGAAATAAATATAATATTAGACATATACATAGAATAAATAAACCGTTGTATCACCTTTGAACGATATATGAAGTATATTCACGCCTGTACGTCTTTATATAACACTAAAACAATTCCCCATGTGAACCTTTCACTTTGGCTTCCTCCGAGTTAATATTTTACAGGGTGTAATACTGTTTGTCCCTGATAAGGAGGCCTACAAGTGTTTGTAAACCACTCATTTGGATGAGGAACTCTGGCGCAGTGATATGTGGGTTAATATTAACAGGAGCAGTGCGAATGCACTTAGACTGGCTGTAGCGCGCCACGCCTCTGCAAGGGCGCACGGCTTTCTGACCTGGTGAGCCGTTCCGTGCATTGTGTTTACATATCTCGATGGCATGAAATTCTCGCTTGTTTCTCATCCCTGACATTATAAAATGTCGCGGCCTTCCTGCATGCACGCTTGAATTTCTCGCCTCCCGTGTCAGCAGTTACGGGTTTAAGTGTCCGGCCGGAGTGAGAGCTTTTGTAAACCAATCTGGGGGACAGCTTGTGTGAATGAGGTAGGCTCCATCAATCCGTCACTGGGTGAGCTAGAGCAGCTGGGGGGTGTTTGGGGCTCCTCTGCTCTGGGTGCTGTCCAGCAGGCTGTAATATATGGCCGTGTCTGACTGGGAGGGTCAGTGGCCGTGGCTCGCGTGAGCCTCCACACCCCCCCCCCCCCTCCTCCCCACTTCTGGAGTTTTTCACTTCAAAATGCACCATCTCTCCCTGAGATCCACATCAAACAGTGCCCAAGGTGGAGGGTACATGCAGAGGCGGCTGATTTATTATAAGCAGCGCAGCGAGGACTCTCCCTATCGGTCTCTTGGGTTCCCTCTCATCTCTCCGTCTTCTTTCTTACTTCTCGCTCTGACCTTTCTCTTTATTTCTCACTGTCTCTGTAGGTAAACATGCCATGAACAGGGCTATTTGTCCTCGTCTCATTATGTTGTTTACCCTCTTTTCTCCATGCTTAATTTTACAAAAGTCACAGACTTCAAAGAACCGAGTCTATTAATCCGTAAAAGGTAATTGGCCGGGATGTTATTCTTGCGCGGAAATGATGAATTGAATCGCAGACGTTATTTATTTGTCTCCTCTCCATGTGCTTTGTCTGAGCATTTTGCACAAACATCAGATGCTCTCCCACAAGCCAGAAGCTTTAAAACTATTTTTTTAGATATTGAAATTTTGCAATGTTATTAATTTAGGAACATTGTTGTCTATACAGAGGAAGTTATGCCTCAAAGTTGCTCTGTTCTTTATGTTTTGATTTTGTGGTGTGAATATGATGCCAATAAGTCTTTTCAACACAATAGAAAAGTCTCATTATGATAAAAAAAAAAAAAGTAATTGCTTGTTAGAAAGAACGGCGGTCTTTAGACGAGTACGTTTAAGTCAAGGTTCCTCATTCTGACTTCCATTTCACCATTCAGTAAGACAATCACCACGCCAGTTATTCCTGGTTCATTCCTGGAACGTCTCCAGTGGAAATGCACCTAAAGCCTTAAGAGTTCCCCGGTTCCAGAAAAGCTTTCTTCAATGGAAACGTGCCTAAGGACAGCTTAGAGCCGTACTGCTGAAATGAAGCTGTATCATATCACATCACAGAGTGAGAGTGAGAGAATGTGAGGGTGTATGAGACAGAGCAAGAAAAATGAAGTGCAAACTTTGTGAAAACGAATGTTTTAATTTTTCATGCTGTTTTTTTTTTTTTTTTTGTGTGACTGTAATGCTAACAATTATCAGTGTCTTGAAATGTGTCCAGTAACAGAGCAGAAGGAGAAAGCTGCTTGATTGGAAAGGATATGAAACTTCCTGTGTGGACTGAGCCCCCAGCTGCAGGTGCCCTGCTAGGATCCAACTGCCTCTGGAATTTTGGCCTGTTGCACATAACCGCACATATAAATTTCATTAAA
This sequence comes from Clarias fuscus, assembly GCA_030347435.1. Lineage (NCBI taxonomy): Eukaryota > Metazoa > Chordata > Actinopteri > Siluriformes > Clariidae > Clarias > Clarias fuscus. The sequence goes on from CM059228.1 coordinate 11,612,130, forward strand.
AAAAAAAAAAAAAACTTGTCTCCTCTGGAAAAAAAAAAAAAGCCCAGAAATAAATGCCATTAAATATTCCTCATCTGTGTGAGCTATGAGAAGGTGCTGGGGGCCAAACAGATGTTGCACTGGCCACATCGTGAGCTTTGGCATCCTCTGCCCCCGCGGTCCAGCCGAGCCCCGAGAGAGCGTGAGCAGATCGGCGTTGCCGCGGCCGCTAGGGTCTCGACTTTATCCTTCCTCGCTGGCTCCAGGGTCCAGAGGAACTCCCTCATCCTGTGTGAAGTAATAGGCTCGATCAGAACCCCAGTGTTAAGTAGAAGCAGAGAGTTGCACAC